>JAQGAD010001342.1:0-20582 GCA_034696625.1 Isotomurus palustris | reverse complement strand
TCATTTCTCGGAAAGGACAATTTTTAGACACCCAACTTGGGAACTTTAAGGGCTCAGTAAGTTTGAATGTCTCTGTATCTAGATCAGTGTGTAGGAATGATGAAGGAGGGGATGTAGTGGGTGGAAAAGCTTGCCCATGTTAATTAAATCTCAGCCATGTAGAGGATATCTTCTTTGGTTGGGTAGGAGCGTTGTTATTTTTTACGATGCATGTCAGACCTCCGCAATAATAAAATTATTTTCAATGGGATCGGGAGGAGGTAGTGGAGGAGACTTGTTGAGTACCTGTTGTGTCTGTGTGTGCATGAAATACAAAGAACTCTCGCCCAGCCCTACCTGCTGCTGCTGCTACAGTAGAAAGTAGCCTGCGGCAGTGTGTCCTTGGCATTCCTCCACAATCTGTTCTTCTTGTGAGATTCTCCACAGTCAACAATGAAAGATGACAGCCGCAGGAGTCGCTTGTAAGTTCCTCCTCGTCGTTTTTGGTGCTACGACGACGCTGGTTGTCGCGGAAGACGAAGGGGGAGGAACGTCGAATGGGAATGGAGTTCTCATTGGGAAGTTAAATGTGTACCACCACGGGGTCAGTGGGTCAGTATACGCTGTCAACGAAACAACGCTTCTTCTTAAGGATTTCAACTATGACGGTCAAGGGAAAGACGCATATTTCTGGGGCGGTGCGGGAGGGACCGGCCCTGGGCCTAATGGATTCATTATTCCCGACGAGCAGGGCAAGTAAGTCACCCCCACACTTCTATAAATCCTCTTAATTCTCAACAAAATGATTGATTTTTTATTGCTCGTTTTACAGAACGAATGTACTGAGAAAGTACGCTAACTCGGTATTTACGTTGACGTTGCCAGATCGGAAAAAGATATCGGAACTCAAGTGGATCGCCGTCTACGACCTCTCTAGACTTGTACTGAATAGCTGAATACAAATTATATTTGAAAATAATTCAGTTAAATTAAAGGCATACACTTCGTGTTGTGTAGGAGAACTTCGGAGACGTGTATGTTCCAGATGGGTTTGAGGCGCCGCGAGTTATAGAACTACCCCCACTGGTAACTAAATCTGATGTCGACTGTGGCTCAGAAACTATAGAACTCATCGATATGAAGACCATTAAGATTAATCGGTTCTTCTTGAACGTCTACAAGGAGGGTATGTGTAACCTATCCTCCTAAAATTACTTAAATGGGCTACAGCTGGAACTATTCTATTTGTTGAGTTTTTACAGAGATGTACTTCAGCATTGGCAAGGGCCACGTGCCGTCGTTGCGTCCAGGGGCTGGATGGATAATTCCTGATGAGCTTGGATAGTAAGTCACCAAAATATTTGTATCTGTAGATTTTAGACTGTCATCATTGAGGATGTCACATCCTGTGGTCACATGGACCCGGAACGTCTGATGTGAAGTTGTTATATTGAATGTTCTATTTGTGTGTCGCATCTAAAGCATATCCCCACTGCGTCCATACGTGAATGAAGACGTGACGTTAACACTCCCAGGAGAGTTTGTCTTTGGGGATGAGGATATTCATTGGCTGGCTGTGTACGACAAGACTAATGACAAGCCTGTATGTTATGTGAATGTACCACAAATGGGAACTGAGGCAATCCAACCCTCTCTTGTTAAGGTTTACGTAAGTCCAGTCAAATTGTTGAGCAGTCATGAACGCTAATGGCTTAATGTTTACATTCATGCTCCAGCTTATTGGACAATTTTTCGTGGCATTTCAGAAATACGAGTACAGCCTTCCGAACTGCGAACCCCTCCACCGTGACTTCCACTTGGCATGGGATGTAATGGGACAGACAATAACCTTTGAGGTCGTTGCCAGAACTGAAGGTGCTCAGATGACTTGAATGACTTATACCAGAACGTATTTTTTTAACGTTGATTGTTTCAGACCCTTCTGCGTGGGTCGGTTTGGGAGTGTCAGGGAACACTGCTGTACCGCAGATGAAGGGGAGCGACATCGCCATTGGTTGGCTCAACCTGAAGACAGGGCAGGGGACTGTGAAAGATTATCATGTTGACTCTAAAGCTCCTGTAAGTAATGAATAATTTTTGCAAAATCTTTACCTATACAGCTTAGTTTTGAAACTAATACATACTTGTCGACGTGATAATTGATGAATACATGAGTGCTATATTGTGTTGTTTAGTGTACGTCGCCTCTTGACGATAAGAGATATGGAGTTTGTCCGGATGTGGAATTAGGAGGATCTGACTCGGTTCAAGTACTGGAGGGCCGTCGAGTGGGGCCCTTGACAGTTATCAAGTTCCGTCGACAGTTGAAGAAGGCTGAGGAATCAGACAAAGACATTGATGTTGAAAAGGTAAGCATAAGTCCCTTCATTTAGTTCATTTAGAAAACTTCTGTGTTAATGATTGAGGTATACTAATGTTGAATGTGTTTCCCTATTTCTCAGCAAACAGGGCTCATTTGGGCGGTCGGACGGCTCATGTCAAACGGCCAGCCAGGTTTTCACGAACTGTACAACAAACGTCACCTGAAAAACATAACATTTTTGAAGACCACTAAGAAAATTGATGAAGACACCGAAGAGGAGTCTTCTGCATTGTTTACCAAATGTCTTCCATTCGTCCTTCCCTCAGAACAACAGAAAATGTACTCAGTCTTTTCAAATGATTGCTGTAAACGTGGTAGCTCAGTAAGCTCAGAATTTAATTTGATTTATTTATCGCAGCTCACCGTGGCAGGAAGTGCAGGTGATCGATGGGAAACTCAGATCATTCTCAGCTCGACTTGGTCCGTCAGGTTCCATCCGAGGAAATGAGGGCCGCACAGGTAAGAGTATTAAAGAAAGGCGAAAGATATGCGTATTTTGCGTATTGCAAAAGCAAAGAAGTCTAACTGTCAACATCGACAATTAGACTGTAGTGTATACATGCATATATATGTAAATGTTTTGGTAATTAATACAGGTGTAGGGAATCCAGGCTACGCGTGGTATATTCAAGGGTACCTAAGTCCCGAGTTGTTTCTGCAGCGAGGTGTGACGTACTCATTCAGGGTAGAAGGTGGCAATAACCCACAAGCTGTAGATGTGTACCACCCTTTCGTTATATCCAGAGAAGTAAGTCTGAGGCGTCCATCGACCATTATGACGCCGACTTACTACAACATCAGAACTTGCCGTCCTCATGATCTGACCATTTTTTCTCACCCAAAATATCTTGCTACCTGAGGTCCCCTGCAGTGCTGTATCATGCACACACCATAACAGTATTAGAAGTGCTTGTGTGAGTAGTATACGTGCATACTCCGGCACTTCAGGGGACGACCTCAGGTAGTAAGATATTTGGGGTGAGAAAAAAGGGTCAGATTAAGAGAACGGCAAGTTGTGATGTTGTAGTAATTATTTATCAGCAGTCTATTTTATGACCCTTTTAATTACATGTTATCCATCGTAGTTACAAAGTGCTGTTTTATTGTAGAGACTGATTCGTTCACCAAACGAAATCCTAGCAGGCATTGCAATCACTAGACACGGTAAACCGAAGATATTGGCATCGGGAAGGCTGTGTATGTGGTCACACACCCCGACGTATGACAGGCGACTGGACGTGTCTTATGCGACCTTCGAGAAGTTCCGGAATACATTGAAACTGAAGTGCGACAACACGTCGGAGGCTAATATTTTGGAAGTGACTCCGAATTCCTCATGGCCTGACACAGTTTACTACAACTCATTTACGCAGCCCGATATGGGTGGACTCATCCGAATCGTTGACAATCTTGACTCTGGGTCAAAGTACTTCAGGGGGTCAGCAGCTATTATCACTGCCACAGCAAGGGGTGTTCTCATCTCCTTAGCAACCACACTCGTCATTTTAACAGTTACCCTCCATTAAGTAGCCCTTTTTACTTTTTTACTGTGCAAAATAAATTATAAATTGAAACATTTGATATTTTGTAATTGTATTGAAGTACAGAGCATTTTAATTCATTTTATTGTGAAGGTACCGAAGGTTCAGTGCCGGTACCACCAAGGTAACTTGACACCGCTAGAATTACAATGCGAATTGCGTCTTTCCGTAATCTGGAGTTGTCAAGCTACCTTGGGTACCACCGGTTTTTTTTAGTATGCATGCAGTTTGAGATAAGTGGAGTGAGAGCGGTGGTACCGGCACTGAAGGCTACCTGAGTAGAAAAGAGTCTTTGTCTGAGAATAAAGGGTGCGAAGTTGAGGACTAGATGTATGATTTTGGTAGTACAATACTCGTTGCGAGGGTTACTGTTTCTGAAAGTAAAGGAATTTGAAGTAAGGAATAATTCGTTCAAAGTCACAGACCAGAAAGAAAGTCTTTCTGGTCTGTGGTTCAAAATAAAGTATGAAATAACTCAGGATCCGCGTATACGTAAAATATTGGCACATGCAGTGTTTAATGCCATTCATTTGATTAAAAAACAAGACTATTCAGTAAAAAATATTAGTTAAAAAATTATTCAGATTGTCATCGGTAATATCGGTATTCAGATAACAGGTATCAAGTAAGTACTCTAAAATCAGAGGTGCCCTGACTGTTTATCCAGTGTGAATGTCAATCACAGTGTGTCCATAACTTTAATTAGCACACAAGTAACTACTATGACTAGCTAAATGCAATGAGCAAGCGCTAAATACAAGTGTCTCAAGCCTACTCCTGTTCATCACCCGTTATTTTCAAAATTCAAATTTTGCTTCATGTGTTGAATCGGGGTCACCAAATGTTGAATCGCCTACCACTCGATAAGCGATTCAAGGGGTTTACTGTACTTTAATCTGACTCCATAAATCTAAGACCTCAGATGTCCCTTGTAGACTCAAACTAGATACTTTTAGAATAATGACGACTACGGACGGTTATGATCTTTACAGTGACTTTATTCACGCGACTTTGGACAACCTCTCTCCTCAAAATCACGCAAGCCAGTGAGGCGCAAACATCCGCACTCATGAATTACACCTCGGTTTTTATGCTTTACAACAATTTACCCTAGAAACTTTCTACACTATTCACAGTAATTAATGACAATAATATGGAGATTCTACATCATGAAAGTTCACTAATTGAAGCTGCTCATAATTACAATTAGTGTGTGCGCTGTGGATGAAAACGAATGGTAGTGAGTGGAGATTGAAGTTAAGGTTCTATTGGATCAATGTTACTGAGCCCATATGTCACGTAGCCCCAATTCCCCGTCCAAAAGTGGACTCTTCCACCCAAAAATGGAAGTAGGTGATGATGATGTGTGTGGAAATGAGGTGAGTTTCGGGCTTTCCTCTCCGACACACTCAGTTCTCTCGCTCCCACTATAGTTCATTTTTTAATGGTTGAGAGCGAATTTTCTGATAGGTAAAGTTGTGCGCGACGAGTTTCGAAGTAATTTAAATTACAGGTAGTTCCCTTAGCAACTAATTGTAACGCGCCTGGTAACCTGGAGGAGTAATTAACGGTAGATTACTCTCAACCATTAAAAAATGAACTATAGTATAATGTGAGAGAGCTTCATTACCAGGTTTCAGTAAATCAATGAAATATGGAACATTTTTAATCATCAGATTTGTTTTTGTCAGCAATCTAAAAAATGTAATGAAGTCTTTTGAGTGCTGCGAGTTTGTTCATAATATAAGTAACACCAATCACTTATTCACAAATGCGAAATGTACATTCGTGCATGTCATCATTACGGGCTTTCGTCCTCGAACCTGTTCAGATTACAAAGCTGATATTGGTGATTATGCTTGCAATTAATTCGTGACAAAACAAGCTGAGCCACTATCCCATAATACGCAAGCACAGACGTTCAAAAAATTCCTCTCATCTGCAACACATGGCTTCAAAAAGCTTCAGGGCAAGTACAACAGCAAGTACGAACAAAATCCAATCATAACAATAAAGCTTTGACTTAAGAGTGTATTGTACCTAACCAGACAAGATTTGAATCCCCAAAAGCAACTAAAGGTAAAATGTGTGGATTTTAAGTCATATCTCCTCCCTAGGTATTTTAGTTATAAATTTGAAAAAATACGAAATGAAAGCCAATAGACCAAGCAATTATTGTTAGGAATTAGAACTCAGTTTTTTTATTACTACTCCTGTAAGTATGGCTGATAAAGAGGTGAAACGATGTGAAAACTTCTTTAAGGGAGTGCTCTGTCCCTCTTTTCGGGTTTAATATAATTTGTTTTAAAACCAATCATCGAAACTGTACCTCGTTCAGGTTTGCTTTGCTAACCTGCAGGTCTCAATTGTTCTGGGGTCGTCAGTCGCAGGTAATAAAATATTTAGATAGAAACCCTCATCAAGTAGGGTATCATTGGAAATGTATTGACGTACAGTTTATAAATCACCTAATGAGAGAGGATTTCAGTTCCGTCTTCAGTAACCTTTTAGTTTTTGGATTGAATTGAGATTTGACTTAGTCCTTACTCGTACAGCAATTAGGACGGCTAATCGGTGATCAATCGGTTGTCAAGTATCAAAGGTCACTGGGCATACAACCTGAAAATTGCTTCCCACATGCAGTGTAGTATTGTTAAAAACAACTTACCTGTAAATCAGGTTTAAAATAGAGAAAATTGTTTGGGAAAGTTGTTTTGGAAAATATATTCGATTCTACAGTTTAGTTTCACTTCTTGTTTACAACTGGTTTACCATGGTTCATCGGTATTGATTGTAGGGACAACTTTCTATTTAAAAAAGTTACGGGAACTTTGATGTCTTCATCCAAAAAGAAGCATACTTATATCTTGCTTCCTTGTTACAGACTAAATAATTTTCATCTTTGCAAATCTCCTTAGCACGTCTATCAATTAGAGTTGATTTCAGATTGGTAGACTTGCTTAGGAGATTTGTTCATCTTTCCAGAGGTTGCCAGTTATGATATTCCAAGCTCATGTTAAGTGGCTCAAATTTCCCTACAGTACGTGGAATTCCATTCTATAGCTTCCTTTTTCCTTGTCATCATTGCTCAGATAACCATCACACATTATATCTCATTTTGAGTTTGATGTTGAAAGGAGATGAAAGACTCCTGTTGGGAACTTGATACAAGGAAAATGTAACATACACATATTTGAGTATGTCTGCTACATCTCCTCCTACGCTACCAAATTACCTTCTCCACTAAGAATCGTTGTACTTATATTCGTTTTTGTGTTATACAGCAGCAAATTTAATCGATGCTTCTTGGAAATCATCTTTATTGTGAGATTATTTTCAGCAAAAATAAAACAGCTTGATAGACTCTGCAAAATTTTAGTAGTAAATCTTTTAAGTGTGCTCTGTTCTTTAAGCCAACAAATGGATGTTGGGGCACAAAAGTAATGAAAAAAGATACGACTTATTTAAATGTGCGTTCATTTATAGCAAACACCCAATTGACAGATAATCCTTTTAGTGAGTACTTAGTTTTCACTTAAGTCCTGCTACTTCGTTAGATCAGGCTCGTTCACTCCTTCACAGTAGCAAGAAAAATCAAGACACTCGAGCAGGGGACAGCAACTGATGAAATGATTCCAAGCTTTCTAAATAAGATTTCCAACTCCACAAATCAACATTGGATAAGTCGTACCTGTGCAGGACCCTGCAGATCCAAATGTCATTTCACACTGAATGAACTCTAATCCCACATTCCAGTTTTGCAGGGAATCCAGCATATTTTAATTTAATACCGCAGAAGCAGAGCATTTTCTAGATATAAATAAGTTGGAGATCCATTTAAAGTGCAATATTCTTACAAATCAGAAATGACAAGTAAGGATAAAAGCCAAGATCCCGTTCCCAAGTAAAATAACACTACATATTCTTAGTAACAACAACGCAAATTCACCTTGGAAACCCCCTTTGGAAGGACATTGCAAACTCAATTAGTTTTGTTACCATTCAAATGCAAATCTGGTCTTGCTTAAAGTGGTTCTCAATATCAGTTGAGCTGGAAATGGGAATGCTCCCATGCACTCGGCACTCACTAATACATAAGTTACAAAACCCACTTCTCGTTTTTATAATTGTAAGAAGAATATTTTGAAAAACTCTTTGCATTAATTTCTGCAATCCAATTTCCTCGTAAACTTAATCCCATTTATCTTTTACGCCCAGTAGACTAAGGTATCAACGCTGAGTGTTCTTAAGGGCCGGTTCCCCTATTTACAAAATTAAATTGAAATTCTGTGTTAAAGTACAAAATGTATTTGGAGAAAATGTCATAAAATTTAGTCCAAATGGAATGTCGCACCAATTAGTGTGGAAGCTAATTTTGATAAATACATCCGCTAGATTGATTTTAGTGGCAAAATTTTGCGAATGGTTTTTCGACTACTCCAATATGTGTAAAAATTAGAGGAGCTAAGGAGTTGAATATACACACGAAATAAATTCTCACGCTTTTCTTCGTGAAATACAAATTTCGTAATATAACAGAAGCTTGCAGGTTTTTATCCGTGACATTGAACAGAAGCTATCAAGCGTAGACTCCAGCCAAAATGAGTTGTTCCCGCATTATCCTCATTATCCTCACTACATGAATATTAGTGATTTGCACACAAAAATGTGCGACAAATGAACCCCAAAATAAAGTTTCGTGGAATGATATTTTCCAAACTACGAGTTGGCGATCAATATGCAGTTAAGACTCCATTCTGTCGCTAAGTAAGAAGTCAATATGGGCGAGCTGCTAACTTCTCTTGCCATTTAAATATTACGGTCTTTCGGATTAAATTGTTGTTCAATTGTGACCAAGACTATCAGTCTTACAAGTGTAAATAACAGTAACCTCCGGTAGAGTTTCTAGATGAGATAAATTACTACAAAAGGAGAAAAACCTTCAGCTGCTTATTTAATTAAGTAGACAGAGTTCGTACAGGAGGCACATACTCAAAAATTAGATTGAACACCAGTCTCTCATCCTGTTCAGACCAACTTTTTCTCACCGCTATAGTACGCTACTAATTATTCAATTCAACCTGCAACTCATATTTCAGATTTGCGTTGCTCCAAGAGATCCCCAATTGGTCCATACTCAATGTTAACAGAAACAAATAACGAGCTCGTGAGATCTATGTGGAAAAACAAAAGCTTGAGTATGACTGTTTATCATGTGAAGGGATTTCGTGTGCCTTTCATCTAACCTAGAGTAGCAGCGGTTGATAAGTAACTCTCGTTGTGAATTGGCTTTCTCAGCTTCTTAAGTGGTCTGTTTACATACGTCCAGTGTCAAGGAAGACAGAAGATATTTACAAGGGCTCTTGGTTAACCAAGTAATCTCCTACTTAATTAACCAACTCCAGGACAGAAACACACTTGATTTTATTTCGTGATTAATCATGATCATTGATCAAGTAACCAATCAAAATAAAAAATATCTATATAAATGTAATTATGTCTAAATAATTAACCAATAAGTGCGAATGAGAGGAATGTTAACGAAGCAATATTCCTTTTATATTGCGACATTGAAATTCAAGAATAGTCTCCAGCACTTTCATAATCCATAACACTTTCATAATCCACTGCCTGCTTGTCTCAAAGTAAACATTTTTGCCTTTTTAAATTTATTGGCATTAAGTATCCTTGCCCTGATGAATTTCTCCATATTTATTTTCATTTATTTTCCACATTTTTAAATTTTTAAACTACCTTACCATTAGTATTCATTACCTGAAATTTTATTTTCTCTACACAAGCTTAGGAGCCACTATTTCTTAAGTGTTAAGAAGCCAAATGTTAGCATAAATAGCTTTTGTAAATCTGACATCTTATCATCGAACTCAAATAGAGCGATCACAATGGCAATAATGAAATCATAAAATGCGGGAACTTCACTGACTAAAATAGCCACTAATTTTGTACTGGTTTTCATTTGAAGGCTTCAGTGAAAGTGAGTAAGCATTTTGGTGTCGTGGTTGGCTGCGTAAAAACTACGGTGAAATTGTCATTGTAATTTCATAGTTTTAGGTCAGAAACAAAATTGCATACACAATTTTTTCATGTGTTGGACGGGCTAAGGTACACTACTTTGGGACTAGGATGGGACTATAGAGGAAAGGGGAAGAATAAATAATAATTATGATAATAAAAATAGGCGAATTTATTCCAAAATTTTCGCCAGCACAATTAAATCAAAGATGATTATCCGCATTGTGGACACTTACCAATCATTTCATTTCTTAGTCAAATACAGTTCATAATTACAAAAGCAAATTAATAAATATATAAGTTCAAGACAACAATTTCAAATACAATACACAAGTTTAACATATCAGTTAGTAAACACTCCGCTTGTTTGTCATCAAATCTAGAATAGCTATTAATAAGCTTAATAAGGTCACGAGGATGATTATTTCACAGAACCACACCAGTATAGGAACAGTTGCTCTTACCTATTTCCGTATTCGGAATAAAATTACGCGTTAAGTCAGAGTCATGTCGCCTAGTTGAATAATCATATGAAACTGAACATTTGGTGAAATAGGAATCGAAGTACGGAAAAGCGTTCAATTTATCTCCTTTGAACATTATGCATAATACTATGTACTTGTTCATTTCTTCTGCAAATACCCAATGAAGATCATGTCGTATTAGGTTAATTATTTAGAAATGAATAAATGGAACTAGCTAAAGGCAAAAGGAATAGATAATTTTATCAACTTTATTTGCTTTATCATTTCAGGGAAATCAACGAGGGACCTGCCTAACCAAATTGCCAGACCTTTACAATTTTTAGTTGAGTCAACCACGATCATTAAACTTTTTCCTCTGAAAAGCTATTCTGAGAATAGATCCTTCAGTCTCTTGAGTCAAAGTACAGAAATAAGCCCCAAAGCCAGAACAGGACGACTGACTGTTCTGAACTCCAGAGGAAATCTATATTCTGGCTGCAGCTGGAGTAAATGAACGTAAAGACATACTAGAAATACATGTTTTTTTATTTATTCACAGTGTTTTTTGATTCATTACATTTAAGTCATCACATCACTAACAGTTACATGTACTCTCTTATCAACCCACGACATCAAGACTTCAACAAAATTAGTCCACCCACAAATTAGCATATCCAAGTGTCAATTTGACTTGTTCCAATTCGATTCCTTATAAAAAAGCATGAAACCTTATGAAAAAGATTGTGAAGCCATTGTTTCAGCTTAGCCAATAACTTTATTACGCAAAAGAAGAATGTGTGAGAATTCGAGTTCAATCAAATGTGAATTAATGGTTATGGATTGAATGATTCGGTTTGCAGTAATGAACGAAAACAGAGAATGTACACTTATCTCCTTTTCATTGCTACACACACACGCCACCCTGGAATTAAATGGTTATTATGCATTCACATCCTATGGTACAGATTTGTATCAAACGCAGATTTTTTATTTTCTCACACCGAAGCGTCCTCATTTCCACCAGCAGACTTTGCTGTGTAAAGTTCACCTTGTTCCCTAACAACAAGCGGTGTCATGTGAGTGCAAAGATTTCTTTGGACTTCATCTGGATAAAAAACCACATCCTCTTCTTCAATCGACACCATCTCTTCACTCCCACTTGAGTTCAAAATCGACTGTGGATTACACTTTTCGTTCTTCTTTCCGCTCACCTTACATTCAACTTCTTCCCTTCCTTCCACCTGAACCAAATAAAAAACGCCAATATTTCTCAATCAACCTCTTAATAAAGCTGCTGCAAATCTTTTATTGAAACAAGTATTCTCACTTACCCCATTCGGAGAATTCATCAGCTTGCGACAACAGCTTCCCATTTCTTTCGAAGGTAGCTTGAAGAGTCACGGGATATAATGAACACTTCATATGTATGAATTGTAGAACCAGAAATAATTGCAGGATTTGTAGAATCAAAAATATCCTAAGAAGCCCCGTGACCTTACACAGACTGGAACAAAGGAAACTTGTGGGATTTGAGATACTGGGAAAGTTCGCTGATTTCTCGACACTTGTTGCGTCTCCAGGAGCTCAATTTTGACTGAGACAACTTCCCATCTGCTCACAGCAATGAAGGATAGTTGAGGATCGACATTCACACACAGAAATCACTCACAACGAGCAAATCTACGCACGCTTGCCTTCGGCTCACTTCAGAAAGCAAATGCAGGAGCTGTGTTTTTCTCCAGGTTTAGTATGCCTTTGATTTGTACGCGTATGCATACACCAGTAGTGATGGCTATCAAAATCTCGTTTGCTCCAGCGGATGCTGCTATTTCAATTCGATTTTGTCCACCTTAAGATGTCTACGCAATTGTATCAAAGTGTCGATTATGTCACATTCAGTGAGTTTAGCAAATTCCCTAAAAGAGTATCGAAATGTTAAATATTTATCAAAGTGATAAAACATCTTCATTCCGATTTGGTCTGTATAATATTTAGGTTGTAATACTCTCCTTGACTACGTAAAGCCCGTCCTACGGATGTGTTTGAAGTTAGTGAGAGAAATATTTATTAGCAGACATGACATTCGACGTTTTCGCATGAGAATTAACTCAGAACAAACCAATTTAAAATTTATAAATTCATTAAGATGAAAGCTTTGATGGCACAATGCAATATAAAAATAAATGTGGATAACTTTAATTGCGTGCTTATTTTAAATACCACAGCATAATTTACTTCGACGTGAAAGAAAACGTGGATAATTTTGGAATTAATTGAGCAGACATTGAAGTTAAGCCTTTCAGAAATTGGAGTGGAAATGAATCTGAGTTGATAAGTAGAAAAGTATCCAGAGAGCTTATCATAATTTGGTAACTAGAAAACTTTTCGGAATGAACTGGTTCAAAAGTTCTGTCGGCAGTACAACACTTTCAACTTTTAATCTATTTTTGTAAGCAGCTTAGAAATCAACATTCAGTTTGTGAAATCAACCTGAGACTAAATTATTTGGCTTAAGGAATTTCACTGTGCTGAGAAGATGGGTGAAAGCGTTTGTGAATGCAGTAAGAATGAATCAGTAATGGTGAAAGTGCAATAGTGGCAAATTAAGAAACACAATTTAGAGAATATTAAGTTTGTCTGCTTCCACTTTCTTGTACTCTTTGTAAATATTTTATTTGCACGAGACTAGTTTGTTACGACACATATTTCTGCGTCCCTTCAAACAAGGTGAATATGAAGTAAATGTAAGGCAATGTGATGGATTGATTGTGTGACGGTGTGAATATTTCAGTTTGATTGGTGACTGTATACTGAGGGAGCAACTCCCCTGTTAGATCTGATGGAAATCCAGAAAAACCCACATTCTAATCTTCACAGTAAGTAGCACCCTCTTATACTTTTCGGTTTTTCATTTATCTCGTTCCGTTAAGTGAGATTGCTGTTTACATTTAGCTTTGTCATGACATGCTAAGTTGTCTTAGAATGGATTTTTGTTTTGCTATTTATTTTTGGGACTTCCCTTCCTTTCCTTCGTCTTGTTAGTGTACAGGGCGATCCAAGATTCCTAGGCGGAAGGGAAGACAATCCCGAAAGAAAGCCAAGTCCAAATTAGTAGCTCATTAAGACAAAGACAGGTCTCAGTGAAAAATGGTCCATGTCACCAGATAACATTAAATACAAAGAAATATCTCACTTGAAATTATTGCTTATGGCCAAGACAAATCTAGTTGACTGCCCATTTGAAAGTCGCATTTGTGATTGATTACAGTGTGCAACTTTGGCAGCAAAGAAACAATTACGATGTTTCCTCGAAGAAAGTAGCGTACGACTTTATTTCCAGTGTTTGTATTGACGAATTTGTTTATCAAAGAAATTCTTGCTTCGCCCCTTATGGCGAGCAACAGAGCAATCAATTGCACGCAGGTTTTATTTTTACTATAAAGAGAGTAAATTCTTGAATTTCTAATCCAAGAGCAATGAGATTTGGACTTGACTCCAGTGTACGAAGAAGAAGCTAACTAGAGTGTAGTGTGGCAATGATTGGTGAGTTTCCTTAAGATATTCAGAATCTAGTTTGGTGCGGTGGTCCTTCCCTTCACAACTTTGCCGTCCTGAATTCTCCTTGGGATTTGCAGCAGTCTGTGTGAATATTTCTTTCCGTCAAGAAAGTACACATGGTATTGGTCATGGTAACTTAAAGCATCAAAGGTCTGCACCAGGCCATAATTAGAGATATGCTGAGAGTCTCACACTCTCGTAACTTGAGCACAGTATGAAAAACCTACGCCAAGCAGATTCTCGAAGCCCAGATATTTGAACACACACTTTAAATACACACAATCTAATTTTTAAGAATTTCCCTTGTAAATAAATATTTAATTATTAATTAAGTAGTCGTCGCTAATAGGTTCAGAGATGATGTGGCTGTGAACCGATGTGGCTGTGACTTAATTACTCAGCATGCAAATGCATATTGGTTAAAAATTTCAACTCAATCGGATACACACTCGTGGAAATCTTTTTAGACGAAGCTTACCAGTGCTTATTACAAACGCACTTGGATTAATTTTCTAAGGCTAATATTACACATACCTGTCCAGTATGTCTGTTTGCATCGGTCGGTCATAATGGAATTCTGTTTTATAAAAACAACTAGCGCTTGATGGCTTCATCAACTTGACACGCTAGAGACGGCCATGTACGTTAAACAAATCGAAGCACTTTGGAAAGAACTGGGCCATTACTATTATCATTTAACAGGCCGTATTTTTCATCACGCTTATTTTATTCAAGTTCTTAATTTTACATTTATTATAAATTAACACATGAATTATAATTACAGTTTAACATTCATAAACGATGTGTGGAATTTCATTTTAGAAAGTGTGTGAATTAGAAAATTTGTTTAATTAAAAAGAAATGTATCAAGCTACCCGTAAATCTGGTAAATAAATTTGCAGAATTTACCTAGAAACATACTACGAAGACGTATACTCGTACTCGTTCATTATCACATCAATGAGCCACGAAAAATTTAAAAGTGATGAGAACAGGGAATTCCTCTCTAGAACATGAGCTATTAATTAATTCAATTTTCTTAGAAACTTTAAAATGCTTAAAAAAAACTGAGTGTTTGTGTTAATCCTTACTTAAAGACTGGTAGTGAAATTAAAGACGAAATCTGAAGGAATGTTTTCATAAAAGCTACTAGCTGAGTGGTGTAAAGACAACCTATTTGTTATTGATTAACATCAACTTCTGTCAACAACTTCTTTAATTTAAAATTTAAAATAGGATGTTTGCTTCCCACGCATTCAATTAGTGTAATTAGTTACAATGTTTACCATTTTCAGAATCTTGCTCAGGATAATTATCATACCCATCTGTATCTGCGCCATGCTTTAATCATATAATCCAAGTAGTTTTGAATCCCAAAAGGTGGATATTCTTCAAAATGAATCAGCCTAGCATAAACAAAAGTATATGTGGGAGAACGAAGTGAAACAAAAATATTTTTTAGCTTCATCCATTGGCTCTACATTCTCTTCAACTCTGCCAATATCTAAATACATCTCTTCTCTCTCTTTCCACTTCATTTGTATCCTTCCCATCTCTGAAATGACAAAATGAATTCATCAATCATTTAAACATATAACAGATGAACAATAACAACTCATTTTGTTGATAGTTACAAATCCGTCTCTTGTTTTCCTTTCCAACCATCCAAAAATAGGGTCAAGGCACAAGGCAAAAAACAGAGTTTAGTCGCATTTACCTCTATTGATTGAAATATCCATCTCCCTATTACTTCCTTTTCTTGTCATCTCAATCTCGCAAAAGTTTATCCCTTTCTTCATTTATCCTCAGATCTGGAGCCATTCCTTTTCTTTCGTTCTTTAGGGGTTTTTCTTAATGTGTGAAATTACCCGCCGGGCTGTGTCACGACGTTTAAAAACATTAATTTACTAGTAAGAAAAAATTGAAAAAGACTGGAATCAAAATTGTGCAAGAAGATCAACCTATCAATCAATCAACTCACTTAGCCGATTAAAATGCACCAATGTTAAAGTTAACTTCCTTTTTCAATTTCCACAACTACTCGTCGTCCATCGATCTCCTTCCCGTCTTCGTCCTTGTAGGCGTCTGAAACAAAACAAACTTTTCATTTACTTCACAGCTACTGCAAGATCCGATAGAAGTGATATGCATCCTTCCATTTTCATCCTATTTACTCGCGATTTACGTTGTAGTGATAAAAAATCCACGCGTAAATTTCATGCCCTTTTCTGTCATGCAGCAGTACTTCTACTCCTAGGGAAATTTCGATTTCCAGCTAGTATCAACTATATCGCCATAATCCTGCAAAACTCAATTTGTATCAGTTCTCTGCAAAATAGAGTTGAAAAGAGCATTTCAGTTGCAATGCCAAAAACTCACACTAAGCTGATTCTTGGAGCCCATATATTTGTTTAGCACACACTGGCAACAAACCTAGATAATGTAACTTGTCTCATACCGATACATTTTTAGTATAACTGAAGTAGCCGTTGCTACCTTGTAATGTTGATTGTAAAGCTTCCTTGTAAAAACAATTAGCTTAAAACTACTTTTAATAACACCTAACCAGAAAGGTAAATCAGGTTTTTTTTGCATATTTTCAAATTCACCAGTGAATGTTAGCCACAACAGATGCGTGTTTATAACGCAAATTAAAATTTCAGATAGCTCGAGAGTACATATTTAAGATCTGAAATTCGTACATATTCTGGACACCCTAAGATGATTTATGCGTATAATTGAATACTTTTCAGCTCATATTTAAGCATGGTAGTTGCACTATCTTTAGTTAAGTGATGCTGTAGTTTTAGCAAGATGATATTGTTTGCACCTTAAACAACGAGTTCTTTGGGTAATAAATTAATTATGTTTTGTAGATATTACAGGTTCAGCAAAAGTAAATAATTTGCCCTAAAACATACACACAATTAACTATTCATAGTTCCTTGTTCAAAATTTGAACTCAGTCTGACACGAACTTAAACGTGCTTCTAATCTTCACATTTTTTTAACACATGAGATAAATAGATTAGCAAAGAACGAACTCAGCATGTTTGGATTTAAGCACTAGCCGCCCCTGACTTAAGCATTCTACTGGGATTTTGTTTGGAGGCGACAAAATGCCATTGGTTTTTTCAAAAAACAGCAAAGCGTGGTGACCGTAGCTTTATCACATTTTGAATAAATTGGGACGCATGCAGACAGACGGAAAGACTGCCGGCCAAGTAACGTACTCCTATAAGTCCAAAAGTCTGGGCTAAAAAGTAGTGTGGAAAAAAGACGAACATGAAATACGCAGAAATACAACTTACAGTTCATGTCCCAAGCAACCACATACTCCACAAGTTCAAAAACTTTTTTGTAGTCTTATTCTCGGGAACCATACCCAGCAAATCAATAATACGATCTGAAATAAATATTCAAAAAATAAAATGATGTTTTTATCAGTTAATCCTCGTTGCCAACTTAAAAGTTAGACATGTTAAGTAACAAACATTCATCTTCACTGCTTCAAATGATTCTCATTCTCTTCTTAATTTGGACTCCGGTTAATCTCAGTTCTGAATTAATAATTAATAACTATTCAGTGAAGATTTGACAGATTAGCATTGCATATTGCTCGACTTCGAATACACTTTTCTTGCGTACAATTATTCAGACAAATAGAAATTTTGTGGACGCATCTTCCTCTTAATTCCGTGTGGGAATAAATCCAGATCTAAATTACAAAAAATAATTGTCTTGATATAATTGTATGTATTCAGCAATTAATATCTTACATAAAACGCATTAGATAAGCTAAATTGCTTATTAATTAAGTGCTTTACATAGAAATTACCATGTAGTGGATGGGACATAGCCTCACATCACATTTACTTACGGGGACTTCCGATGATGAGGTTAGGCTGTAGAATTATGTTGGCTTTTACTGCTCTCTCTCTTCTTGTTTCGATTCTTCCTGACGTCCCCACTTAACGAATGATATTATGTCTCAACCGTCATTAAATCATTAAACGCTTACTGCGGACTTCCAAAGTCTTTCTCTCCATCGTGTCCGTCGTATTTCCTTTTCTGTCGAAATTTGAGCCCTTTATCTCCTGTTTCTTCCATTTCACAATCTTAACCCTGTTTAGGCGCAGAATCTTCTAAATCGGAATCTTCTGTGCTTCCAAAGTTTTTGTTGCTTTGCGTTTCTTTGGTAAAAAAGTATTCGTAAGTTTCTTTTGTAAAAAAAGGAGTACAGAAAATTTGGTGGAAAATCCATAAGGGTCTGTTGTAGAAAAAAACCACTGAGGACTCAATGCAGGTTATTTCATCGTAAGGGACTGCTTAGCTTCCTTTCTTCCCAATGGGAAACTACCTCAAGTTAGATTTTAATATCTTCATATCTTCATTTATAAGTTCACCCGATGAACCTCTTGCTGCATTGCTGAAAGCTTTGGAAGAGAAATCCACTTCTGCCTACGTAGACTGCTCCTTCAACACTTCTAGAGTTTCAATAAGAAAAATATACCAATACAATTGAACGATATGTTTGTGCTATAATATCTTATTGATCTTTTACCTGCTTACTGTCCAGCAGCACGAAGAAATTTTTGTCATTATAAATTGAATATTGTAATGATACTTTTAAACATTCATCCCCATTTTTTGTTTGACAGATTTCTTGGGGTTTTTTACCATAAGCTGACGGACACACAGAATCTTGCTTTTGAAGTTTTTTAATAGATGATTGTGAGAAGTCAAGTCACTATTCAAGTTTCATCTTGAACATCACTTTCTGATTTACTACCTCCTTGTGATCCCAAGAAGCTTCTGCTAAGAGATCGTCCCACAGAAAGCACGTGGCGTCAGATGTGTGGCCTGTTTCCATGATTTTAGTGAAGACTGATTGAAAAAATAAAAAATGATCAGGTAAGGATTACTTTCTTCAATGCATCTCAAATCGAAGATTATTTCTTTACGTAATGAAACTACATAAACTTACGAGGAATCCAACGTCCCGAAGTGTAGTCCTGCTGGCGTAATTAGAGATGAAGCGGATAATAATTTCCAACACAAGTGTAATTTTATTTCTAACAAAACATAATGTAAGAGATCAAAGTGTCAACAAAACTGTGCAAGATATTTCGTCGCGGGTGTTGAGGCTGGTGGCTGCGGGGTGAAGAGACACGTAGGGAGTTTATGACTTTAGAGGTGAGACGAGTGTTGCATTCACTCAAATTCTGGTTTCGCTCTAGTCGAAGGAATAAGTGACTTATGAATAAACTGTAAATTGTCATCCAGCGTTACGAGTTAAGTAATTTGTGTATTCCACACTTACTCAATTTAAAAAAGGTCAATTATTTAATAAATTGTTTTTAAATCGTCATCAATATGCTTTGTCATGTAATATTGTATGGGAGAAACTACGGGGAATGAGGCGTTTATGGATGAATGAGAAGTACCTTCAAGCGATATCGTGTGGCATAAGGGATGAGGTGCTATTTTTTAGTTTGTGAACACTTGTAAATTATTGATGTAAAGTCGTAATCTTCGTTAGAGATGAGAATTGAAGGTGCTGGGATGAAATGTCTCTGGCTGTGTGCAAGGAATTAGAGGCTTCGTGTGTTGAGGAAGGGTGTTTGCTGGGAGATGTCACAAACCCGGGTATTTATCGATCGGTGAGATACTAGTTGCACAGCCTATTTTGGATTCCATCTCTACCTTTCAACAGCTCTCAACAGTATCTCCCGTAGAATGTATTTTAGTGCTGCGTTTTTCGTAAAAGACAAATAAATCAAACGGGTGGTTGCTGTGAGTAGTCTCCAATTACTCTGTGATAATTAATGATTTAACACGAATGCTAAATATCAGGTAATCTTTAAAATAACGTTTATTCTTTGCATATTCTAATCTTCATATTTTGAAAAAGAGAAGCACCATTCTTCATACACAAATATATTTAAATGTATTTAACCTTTGTAAAGAACTAATGGTTCTTTCCATTGTGGGGAATAGGGATAGGGAAATGAGGAGTGAAGGTTGACTCCTGAGTCCTGAGGTCTAGTAACCTCCGTATTTGCTTATCTGTTGGAAGCTTCTAGAAGCTTCCAATTTCACCCAACTACTCCCCTCGCCCGTCCTTCGTCCGCTCAGTTCCAGTTAGTCAATCAGTTAGTAATATTTTCCAGTAATAGTCCTAAGTTCGTCATGTAGTCCTAAGTGTCTCGTTGCCCCATGGGCCCTTAAGTTAAGTGTTAGTCCGTCGTCTAGTCGGGTAAGCGTCGTCTTTTGTCAGTTCCTTCGTCAGTCAGTTCTTCAGTCATTTCGTAAGTCAGTCAGTAATTGTGTCCATTTTTTCGTCAGTTTGTTTGTGGGAGTTTCTTACCCGTATCGAGTCGGAGGTCAAAAGAGAGTCAAAGGAGGAGATCGGAGAGTCGGAGATCGAGTGGAGGAGTTCGGAGAGGACCTGCAGCTGTTCGGGAGAGTCTTTTCTCCCTATTGTGGACCTTCTCCAGCCATCACCTCCCTCGTCAAAGTCCCCTTACTGTCGTCAGCGTCACGACAGGTCTGTCTTTGGTTTTGTTCCTCTTGAGAGGACTGAGTTGGGAAACCCGCCCACTGGGAATGCCCGGTGGCCGG
>JAQGAD010001341.1:0-20593 GCA_034696625.1 Isotomurus palustris | reverse complement strand
TGCTTAGAAAACTACAAAAATAGGAATTTCCAGAGTTGTAACGAATGAGCGAAACTCGAGAAATGGATGAACTCAAGGTTTCCGAGATCACCAGAGCATTTCATCCCCAACATCCTTCTTGGTGGTTAGCAGTAGAGTTTATTTTGAGGGAGATTTTTTATGAAGCGTTAAGGGTGTAAAACTCGAATGAGTGTTGCTTGGTACAGTTCACTCTTTCCTTGCTGGTTGCATATCTGCATCCTTTATACCTTTACAGGTAGGTTGAGTGGTTCACAGCGTTCACTCCACACAAACACCTGTACTACCTTCTCGACTTATGCAGTTAGTCTCGCTCTGACTTTCAGAAGAGCAGGTAGCCTACCAACCATCTCTTTGTTGCTTATGCAGCGTCTAGTAAAATTCATACCTCGGGAGTTTTCACTGCATCTCACCTTCATCCTCCGTAGTTAAGTGTGTTGACAATTCCTTAATTGGATTCATCAAGTAAGTGTAATCTAAGGACACTTCTCCACTGGAGGAGGAAGAACTTGAGACAATCACATTATACAAGTTTTACATCAAATAACATTCGTCATCTCAGGTGTCATCTGTGAAAGATACTTGAGTGCCATTTGACGTACAGTTTTGTCTTGCTCGTAAACGCAAGTGTAAAAGTGTGAATAGATACTTTTGTCGTATAATAAAATAGATACAGGAATCACCGTGTGTGAAGGACAAGGTTGGTTCCCTAAAACCTGGTTAATGAAGCTATAAAGACGATTAAGTTGGGGTAGGGAGTGGTTAAGTTTATAGAGAACCTGTACAGGGATTCCCGTACTTTGTCCTTACTTGGAGCAATTTTTATAACCGATTAATTAACTCTTCAAGTGATGATGGAAAGTTGACTAAACTCTAACTTTGACAAGTCTGAAGAATCTGGATGAAGTCAGCAAGTCAATTAATTTTGTTGTGTGTGTGTGTGCAGAAAACAGAAAGCATTAAACTTTTAATGAAAAAATCGGACCGAGTATAGAAGAACTAATTTTTTCTTGTGATTGTGCGTGGGGGTCTTTCTTAATCGCCACCACCACACTGCTTCTTTAGTTTCGAGTGGTCAGGACTGTGAACTCAGAAATTAAGTTGGATAAAAAAGGCTTGGATTAGAATTTGATTGACTTCTCTCATTCAACCGAGAGATGAGATCAATCAATGAAAAATTAGTTTCTAATTGAAGCTTTATCTGTACACAAAAATCTTTAGTAAAGGAGGTTTCAAAGTGTCTGTCCAAGTCCATGGTTCATGAATCTTTTTTTCTGCAGAGGCAAGTCTGTGCTGGGTATTGTACTCTTTCTATTGTGCAGTACTGTGAATGAGCAAAAATAATTGGACAATTTCATAACCTTCTTTATTACTCGGCCTGTGACTTTCCCAGGGAGCAACCATCAAAAGTATAAGTTTACAATACATAAATAGGAGAGTACAGAGCGTCAGTCGAAATTAATCAGATGACTCACCTGGTTTTTTGCGAATTTTTACACCTTAAGTAAGCGGAAGCTTAGATGAAAAATCCTGTTTAATTTGAACCACCTTAGTTAGTTCATTGAAGTGGAGAGAGACAATCCTCGGAGAGTTCCCATGAGAAAGACTCGTCAAAAGTTGAACAACATCAATTTGCCAAGTTAAGCTGTACGAGTCAAGGGTTAAGACGGAAGGAACTTTCGGATAAAAAAGATAACTTAGTGGGACCGGTTTATGACTCTTTATGTATGGATGGATCGTATTAAACCTTATTATATAAGGCTGCGGATTTTATTTCCGTGAAGAGAATACTTTTCTCAGTAACAAAAGTTGATACTGTATGACCATCAAACTACTGGGACACACACATTACACTAACTGGATGTGTGTGAGAGTGTAATATATTCGCTCATTAATTGTCTTGCTGGTAGAAAAATGAAGTGTTTCGGTCAGAAAATCCGGAATTACCACTGCAAAGTGGTTCTTCTGGATGAGCAGGAGCTGATTCAGGAGATTCAGGTAAGGATGATCTTGTCTAATCAATCTCTTTCCTGTTAGACTCTCTCTTTCTACCGTTTCCTTGCGAAAGATCGTCATCTTTCATGTTCATGGTGTAACTATTCTACATCAGGATTATTAGTACCTGAGCTTGCTTTGCTTTGATGCGGAGATTCTGTGTTGATGTGTATTCGGTGGAATGCTGTGGAGCAATGAAAATGAGAGTATATTATACAGTCGGAAATTCTTATGGGCTTTAAATGTTAAAGTGAATTGTAATATTCAAACTAGTTTTAACTTAATATGCATCAGGATTGAATAAGTTGATTATGGTGTAAGTGATAGATAGAAGCTCCTTGCGTTTGATCTGGTTTGATGGTTGCAAATTTTATTTACATACGTAACGGTATTTCTACTGGTTTTAATTGTTTTTCCATGGGCATTGCGTGAAATTTTTAGTTGTAGGAAATCGGAAAAAATGTGTTAGGTTTATTTGCTGTATTCGTTTTTTGAGAACGCTGTTTATTCACAAGAATTAGGTAAGTAACAGTGAAGAATTGTGTTAAACAGTATATTATACATTACATTTCCCAGAAATATTGAGGTAATTTTCAGTCGCAACGAACGGGGATTAGTCTAAATTACCAAAAGCTGACATTTATCCCGTAGAGAAACCGTTGGGTGGTTTATATTATGGATTAGTAAGACATTTGGCAATATTCCGAATGGAATGAATGCGGAGAGACGTAAGCACATTGTGTGCAAAGCTTTTTCCGTGTCAATCAATCTTTGAAGAAACGCAAAGATGATTAAGTTCATTATATTTTAATATCTTTTACCGTACAGATAAACAACCCGATGGAGGGATAAGTTGAACTTGAAGAGATCACGCTATCTCTCCCGTCTTCAGTCTCTCTTTCTCTCTCGTGTTTACCTCACCAGCTAGTTGTCTTCCAACCATCTCTCAACTTTTATGTTTTGATGAATCAAGATCAGAGTTATGATTTGATCAATTATTATCATTCCATTTCATTAAACTGAGAAAGACCGTTGTTGCTTGTTCAGCTCTTCAAGTCAATCTGATGTAGTTTACACTAATCCTTCTCCAAGGATGGCGAGGATGATAAAGCTTTCTTACTTAACTTGACTGAATGCGACAGGTGGACGTCACTTCGCTGGTGTGCAAAAGTCGTGACCAAACTCAACGCTTAATGTTAGGATTGATCTTCAACTTCAAATTGCTCAGTGATGCAATGGTTGTGATTATCATCCCAAGCAATTTATCATTTTTCATGAAATTACAAAGGAAAATTTGGAGGGAATCGTCTAATTCCTTCTTACTACATTTATATTTTATTAGGCTATTTTAGATGCAAAAAATAGTCTCTACTCCCTGGGGAAAACCAATACAATTATCAGGTCCACTTAATTTATGCGCTTACAAGTGGAAAGGTATTTTCATTGACGAGCAAAATGATGAATGAGATGATGACCCTTTGGGAAAAAATGTGAGCGTCTACCCATTGAGCGTATTTTGTCGTGCATCCAGCAGACAATTTGCAATTAAACATTATCACGTACCAGATGAGAGATTAGAGCTGAAAGGAAATATAATAAAAAGTTGATGGAAACTACGGCGAATTTTTGCACAAGAATGAGATGAGAGATAAGAAAAAGCATCTGGTGGTTCATTCAGCAAGAAACGAAGAAAAGGATGAAGTGCAAGTGTGTGTTGATGGTCGGTGGGTACGAAAAGTGTTGGCTAAGGTGATGACTACACGAAAGTACTGTTTCTCTGTTCCTTCCGGTGATCATCTTACTATGTGATTGCCATTGTTGTCACCGTGAGCAATCATCACACTGGATGGACTGATGAGAGTGTCCATCTAATCTCTCTCGTGTAGTCCATCGCCCTTTTCTTCATATCAGATAATGTCACCAGTCACCGTTGTAATTCATAATAGACTTGATCACTATTTCTCTGCAAGAGCAACCGCACTTGATAACACTAACCACAGAGACACATTACTTGATCGTCAATGACACAAGGATTTTTTGTTTCAAATCCCCTCAAGAATTCCTGAGTAGAAAATAATGCTAATCAAATTGTCCTAGGCATTCATGTGTGAAATGGCTTAAATGAATTCCGCATGTTTTGGATAAACTCGTCACGATGCATGAATGAAGTACTAATGTGACTTAAGGATTCATTGAGCTCGCACAAGAAGAGTCACATAATTTAAGATAAGATTAGGTAAAGAGGAGAGTTTATCTGAGAGAGGAACCGTAAGAATCCCTGCATTCATTGTGTGGAGTTGTAAAGGTGTCTTCTTAGGGTAGTCAATGGATGTGTTTGCAAATTGCATCTGCGAATTAGACTTAAACGTGTCAAGTAGAGTTGTAATCTGTGAGAGATGAACTTGGGAGAATGAGTGAGTCGGTACGGACCGAGAGAGTCTTCTTGTCTTTACAGACACAATGAAAGTTCATGCAACCAAGTCTAGCTGAATTATCTTACCTGTCTAGAAAAATCTAGAGAGAAGATTCACTTGCAGGCGAGGTTGAATTGGTAAAGTGTCATGTTGTGTTCATGTGTCTGTCTCGCTGCATCGTGTCAATTTGCCGAATGAGCCAGCAGGTAGTGTAAAAGAACAACATTATGGCTTTCGTAATGTTGAATGCGATGCATTTCGTGGTGAATGAATTGCCCATTCATGGACTAAGTCACCAGTGCTTCAATCTTTCATGTTATTCGCACGTAAAGAAGGATGCAGTTTTATGGGATTTTTATTCTTTGGTGTCAGGGTGGGTAAAGAATTTTTAATATTTCCTTATGAGGAAAAAATATGAATCATTTTTCAATTTACTTAGTCGAATGAACAGTTTTATACGTGAAACATATGCTTCCTCTGGATATCCTGTTAGATTTCTTTAAGAATTAAGTTGTTCAAGGGGAATGATAACTGAGTAAGTGTTGACATAACGTTGTCTCATCCTTTTTTGTCAGTAACAACTGATACTCTGCTGATGATTTAATGAATTATCCCGTAATCGGTACATGAGTGCGTCCGTTTATTCAAGCAGAAATTTTTACCCTAAGTGTACTTTTGTTGTTGATAAACTGTTTCGCAGCATTGTTGTGTGATGATGTGGGTGATGATATTTTGCACGTTAATTATTGCAACAGTCAAGAGAGGATGAGACATACACGCCCTTATCAAAGAAGAATACAGAGTAGGAGAGTCTATTGGCTCTTTGTATTTCGCATAGTCTGGGCTTAATTATGCCTCTGTCTTAATTCCCTTGTGTGAGTTAATTAACTTCCTGGGTAGCACAGTTTGGTCATTTGTCCTGTCGTCTTGAAAGAGTAATTATCTCGCACGCAGGAAAAGATTCTTTTCGAAGGATAATAATCACAGCAGAGCGAGGACAATGTCGTCTGTTGCTTCTAGTCTTAATAGAGTGGTGCAACGATTAAGAAGAAGTAAAAATGAGTATATAAATTGAGTTTGTATAAAAATCTGTAATAGTACAATGAACGAGAGGCTTTTATAATGAAACGGCTGACTTCAAATTTAGGATAGGAGGATAATCGTAAAAGAATACGGGTTGTTTGTCGGTGTCAGGCACAGGCTGTTTGACTATAGAGAGTATCTTTAATTGAGAAGGTGTGAATTGATTCTTTGTATAAGTCCTCTGACTGATTTCAGCTGAGCTGCAGGAGGTCTGTACAAGGATAGAAAATTATTTTAATGCCATTATCATCCAGATTCTTCGTAGGAGATTGGGTTTAACATGCAAGAGACTCGGTGCATAAGACTCTAAGGACACATATTTTTCTGTGACTGGAGCAGCTTGGTAAAAAAATGCGTTCCATACTAAAGCAAGTAATTGAATGATAGAGTGACTTTAGTAAGATTAATTAAGTCTGCAAGACTCTACGTAGGTATTTAAAGTGGAACAAAGAGTTGACTTAAAGTCTTTGATGGTCAGATCAGGTTGATTTGTCTCAATGTTAAGCCCTTTCATTTAAATTGCAAGTTTTATTTCCATATTCATTAGGTGAGTCAGCAAATTAAATGTAGTTGGACAAAGAGCATCTTATTTTTTGTGGTTAAAAAGAGACGATGATGTCTGGCTGATACTGGTTGATTTGTGAATAATCTTTTGTTTAAGAGAATTATCATCTCTATGCAATTATCTAAATCGCAATACATGAAGCTAAATTGCAAAAAATTAGATTACCTTAATAAAGATGCACGGAGCAGTGAGCAGTTTACACGGTTAGCCAAGCCAAATTAATATTAGGATGATGACAATGAAATAAATTGAAATCTTTTGTGCCTGTCCTTTGCAAAGATTTTCCGATGACTATCTGCATACAAGTGCGTTTCAAGTTCCAATTCGCCTGAAGAGATTTTAGTATTTGACTGTTATCCTTGCTTATGAAGAGATTATTAATCTTCGGTCGCTTTTGTATCAGAGTTTAACGAGAGGTAATGATTTAAACGGCAAAAAGTAGAGAACTGCAAATTAACTGCTTTGCAGTTTATCTCTCCTAGTTGAGGAGCAACACGAACAAGAATAAAAAATGTTTCAAGCGAAGGCCGATTTCGAAAGAGTATTTAGGAAAGTCACACGTACTCTTATATAAGAAGAGATAAAAAAATCATTTGAGGAAGCTTCTATTATTCCACCGTTCTTTTGCTGACAGCTCTTTGCTCAACATTTCAACAATGACATTTTTATCTTTGCTCTCAATCCAATTGCGAAGACACTTTCCCAAAAACCCGTAAATTGTTTGCTGTTTATTACAGAACGGTTTATGTGTGTCTGACTTCAAAGGTAAAGAGCATCGGAAAGTACTTACGTACAGCTTTTATTTGCTTGTGCGATGCCTCAGAATGTGAAGGCAATCATGGTGTGGAGTTAGATTAGTTTTTACAACAAAACCGTAAAATATTGGGAAATCAGTGTCTGCCGTTTATTATTTGTTGTCCAAACCCATAAAATTAGGCTGAGTGGTGCGTGGGCCTCTGTCTCGTCTCTCAAATGGAGTCTAAAGATCATGAGAGGTTATAAAAGTCTATAGAATCTAAGTGTCAAGTCCAAGATTAAGTTTTTGAGAAGGATCAGTCGCAGGGACCACCACAAGGATAGCTCTAACATTTTTGGCTGTGTATCTGTGTAGATTTTAACACCACAAGAATACCTGCTGAGCATTCGAATCTCTGCAGGCTGAAAAATGTCTTTCTTGTGTCAGGCGATACCGACCTGACACAGTCAGCACTAAATTGCTCCACACATCTTGGAGATATATTTCATCTTTCACAACAACACACCTCACTTCAGGCAGGTAGACCTACGGAAATAAAGTTTCTTCCTTTAAGGGATGCTTATGCTACATAAAGAGATTTCGAGTGTAAATGACACGTAGCGAATTGCCGGTAAAGAACGTGTCTATTTTTCTCTCTCTCTTGAGGTTGTATTCATTCGGAGGTGGTGGTGGTGTGGTGGCTGGTTAGAAGATCATAAAAACTGTAACTGAAAGTATAAAGATGATGTAAGAACAAGACCCTTTTCTTTCAGGTAAATTACGATGGGTCCTTCAAAAGCTATCATCCTCGGTTGTATCACTTCGGTTTAACTTTTTCTCTCCCTACGAGACTTCCTTCAAGAAAATTTCTATTTGGGGCTTAATTCTTTTTAAGAAGCTGTAGAAAACGGAGTCTATTATTCCAAATAATAAAACACAAGCAAGGTAGGGCTACTTAGGTTAATACAAAAGTTTGTTATTCTAAAGAGAGCCTTGAGCTCTCATATTATTTTAATACTCGCTGGTCTTGCATCACTTCCTCATTTGAATTGAGATTCGAAATTTGACAAGAGACACGTACAAGTGTGTGTGTGTGTGCAATTATGAATTCCTGAAGAATTGTACCCTTTCGAAACTCCTTTTGTGTGAGCAAGAAAAGGTGGGGGTATGTGACTATCATCAAGCCATCAATTATTTTAGTAACCCAGCAAGTCCAAGTTGATCTTCAGATCTCTCTGCTCACTCTTCTCAGTGAATCAAATAAAAATGCACATCCGGCTTGTTTCCCTCAGTTAAATGCATAAGTCATAAAATAATAACAATAATAACACTGCAGAGAGGTTCATTCTGCAGTCACCAGAAAGAACTCATTTACAAACGAGCCAAAATCATCTCTCGAGTTTACTTGTTGTAATCGGCTGGTGTAGCAATCTTTTTAGGGGTGAGGGAATTGTATAATGCCGTGAGACTTAAGTCTTTTAAATTCAGAGCATGAAAAACTAAAACTCCCACAGAGTTACTTCAGTGTAAGTACCTGAAACTCGAGTTTGTGAATGAGTACTTACGTATTTTTGCATTGGCCTTAATTTTTTACAGAGCTAGTTATTAATAAATAATTAATTAATGTTACAGTGATAGGGTCATAAATGAGAAGACACTAATTTATACGCAATGCAATATTTATTTTAGCAATTGCTGGGATTTTGTTAGACTGTGGAGGTGAAAAATGTTCGTGCATTCTTTAATCTTGTTCCATCACTAGGAAAACACAAGAATGCAAACACAACCTTATTCCGTCCTTTATTGAACAATTTGTGGCTTAATTCATGAAGCATTGAATTCTGTAGATAACATTTAACTCTGAAACCATTTGTTAAGAATTTATAAGTAATTAAATCTGCAAGAATTCAGGATATGTACATTAGGGAGGGTCTGTGTTTAATATTCAAAGAACACCTTCCAATTACTCTGATTCCTTTAATTACTCCCATCTACCAATCTACTTAATGCAAATGTGACTGTGTCGATAGAAGTTTGAGATTCCATCTCTGCCTCATCTTACGTTTAAGATCATTCAAAGAAAGCAAATAGAACACTCAAAGGGCTTTTGTTTTCTAATGATTTAAGATAAACCCAATCTACTCAACCTTGTTGCTTGTGTGTGATTACTATTTACACGTTGCTTATTACGAAGTACTGTGTGTGGCATGAAATCACTGGGATGGAAATCAGACTGAGTAATTACACGATTATGAATTTAGTTCAGAAGGAATAACATTGCTATTTGAGACATGACCACATGACTCGCACTTTTTAATTCAACGAGTTCCTCTTACACATTGTTTTAATTCACATCGTGAATCGGCAGTTAAGTTTGTGCTTGAAGGACTAAAAACTTGTTGAATCAATTGGAATGTGTTTGCGCGATAACAAGACCATTAGGTGTAGGACTTTTAATAGAGTAGGGGAGTAATTGTAATAATCTTAATAATAGTAATGCGATGACCGAGTGGTTGGATTATTCAATAAGGAGCTCGTTGCATAATGATGAATCGAAGGTGACTGCATCCGATACGCGTTTGGTCGATTGACTGAGATTTATTCAAGTCCAGTTGCATTTTTAAAATGTACTTGTCTCAATAAAACGTCCTAGCCTAGCCCTTGCTACTGGCTATATGAGAGGCCTCAACTGGCTATTTATGCAAATCCCGATTCTACCGTGTGCAACATTTGATTCGTACACACTTTTTTTCGAATCTTTATTGCTGGCATGCCACTTGGTAAGTGGTAAGTAGTTAGTGGGCTTGTTCCCTGCCAGTTAGGCTTGGGGATTTTAATTACATCAAGAATTTTGGCATCTTTTCCCTCTTTTACAAATCTTTGCTTATCTGAGGTGTTCTCATTAATCTTGGCTACTGTTGAAGGTTGTTTTTACATAGAATTCTATTGGAACTAACGAGAGATGAGATGCTGCAAGGATTCCATTCTAGGGTCATCTTTGTCCTAAATAATACTGCTTTGTGCTTCTTGTGAAGTCGAGATACGGTATCGGCTCTAATAGGCAATACGTGGAACTATTAAGATATCCAGAAAAGACGAAATGGAGATTAGAAATATTGATGTTCTAGCGAAACTTCTGAAAGAAAAGGAAATAATGACGAAAATTAAATCATTAAGTGACAGAAAAATCCATTTTAGGACAATTACAGAGTAACCGTAACGTACAGTGAAGTAGGCTTACTTCACCCTTCGTTTTATCGTTATTTCACTTAAGTTTTTCAACTCGGAGATAAGACTAATTGCAAGTTTGCGAGTGTGATAAAGTATGGCGATAAATTCTTCGCTAATAAGTCAAGTTTTTTTCTATTTGTTTGATTAATAAGTTGATAACAATGTGGAAACATTTGCATAGCCAATAAACTGGTTGACCGTTGTCCCGAACAATTACGTCTCACCCGATGATGATTGAACGAGTCTGTGTGGGGATCACGCAGACATACGAGTGACTTAGTGACTCCATTGGTGAGATGAGATTCGTTAAGGGTAAACGGGCAACCACATCATTAATTGAGTAGATGCTCTAGATTTCCTTAATCTAATTAGATGGAGAGCATGATTACTCATTTGGTCATCTCTTTATTACGCAGTCTTTACAGTTCGATTCAGGCTAAAAAATAGTTCTCCTTAAGACAGAATTGGGTAGGTGGATGTGTCGAACATTTATTCTCACGCTAGGCTGCCTAAGATAGACATGAAGATAACATCTCTTCGTTTGTTTTAAACTTAACGCTGATTATGAACTGCATCTTAACAGTGTCAACTAACCTTACTTTTAGGAAGGTGAAAAAACTTCAGACTTAACGTGGGCACATGTTTCGGCTCCAATGCACCTGGTTTAGTGACTTTCTAACCGGATCAGTAGCCACAAGTTCGTAGATGTGTAAGGAATTATGGACGCAATTTTTACCCTTTTCTAGTCAGGAGGTGGAAAGGGTATTGCAATTGATATGAATTCCAATGGTTTCGGACAGATATGCTTTAGATGATTTGTAAGATAGTTTGAAATGCGGTCATCTAAATAAGGAGAATTGGTTTGATTTGTTTTTCGTCAGTCAGACTGGGAAAAATCACTTTTGTGATTTTTTTATTAATTTAGATTTTAATCTTTATTGCTCTTGTAGGTAGATCTCAAAATTGTGTGAGATTGAAAGTTATTGGAGAGGCGAGAGTCACCAGAAATCGGAAGGAAGAGTAAATGTGCAAAATTTCACATGACACTTAAATTGGAAATCGACTCTCGCTCCTGTGTCTGCAGATTGCTTAAATTCATTAAGCACATTAATAGTTTAGAATACATTTTGTCGTGTCCCGTGTACATGTTACCGTTACGGTAACTGCAATTTTTCATCAGCCTGTAAAGACCTACACAGTTTTAGCTAAGCTTCATGTGTGACAAGTTAGGATTAAGGAAAAAACAAACACAACTTACGGAGGTCCGTAAAATGTGTGCAATAAAATGCTTCTTCATTGAAAAGGCTTATTACCTTGCTTCTTACTTTTAGTATGTGAGTGAGCAGTTGAGAAGTAGTTTTGTGTCCTTAGGACAGTGCGAGTGAAAAGGAAGGAGATGAAGGAAAGGAACGGTAAAATGCCATGTGCTTATTATGTAAAACAGTACACGATATTCGTAACACATCTGGGAAGGCTCCGTGGCTCCTTGCAGATATCGGTCAGTCTTACAATACTTACAATTTTTTGTGGAGTTGAATTGGATCCGATCTGGTGAAGAAACGGTCCATCAGCAGCAGCAGCATTCAGCAGACCGGATGAAAGAAGCAAAAAATGTTTGCTTTCCTGTTGTTACACTCCGTCGTGAATGTATGTGGGCAATGGTCAGCACAAAAGACGAGCAATAATACACAACAAGCAAAAAAATGCATTCAATTCTTTTATAATCCATTGAGCACCTGTTACTTCCATCTTTGTCCTTTTATGAGTTGGCGACTTTCCTTGATATTTTGCGCGTCTTCTTCAATAGAACTTTTTATTTTCCTTCGTCTTGCGAATTGTCAGCAGTAGCCAGTCTGCAGCGTTTTCCACGTTATTTACGACACAGTAAGGATAATAAGATGCTTCGTTCCTACCGAGTTGGAAAAGGTGGAAACGCTTTTTCAACTAGAAATCGAATGGCCCATTGAAGGATGGTACTTGTAACCCCTTAACCGGCTTAGAATTAAGGGAGTTGATGTTGTCATGCTCAAATAAACACGTTAATTTTTAATTCCGTTAGTTTTCTTTTAAAGTTGATTAGAGAGAGAGAGAGAAGAAAGGCAGAGTCCAATAAAGTCAGTGGTACGTATGTATTTACAGTGAGCGTCATTATTAGAGGTAGTGTAGGTGGGGGTGGGACACATACATTTGTTTCTCCTTACGCTTAATGGATCCCACTTTGCTGCATGGTTTATGATGAAACCAAATGGAAGCAACCTAAGTGAGTCTGTACATAAATTGAAGTTGCATCTTCTTCAGTAATAATGAAGAAAAACACAGAAGGTTGAATGTGCTTCGGTTTCAAATGATCTCTTGAGCAGACTGAGCTTAGACTTCTTTTCGTGTTGAGCCAAATGAGTTTTTGTTTTACAACTTCCTACGCACCTCACCGGTATTACGTGGAGCTTATCTTGAACTTGGTATAATAATGTCATAAGAGTAGAGAGAGAAGGCTTTGATTAAGAGGCAGGATTACGAAAAAGACTTTTGGAGACGTGGTTTGTGGACTTGATCAGTCAATTCTTAATCTTGGTATGCAAGTATCCAAGATGATGATGCAAATCTCTGATTGCTGCGTTGTTTCTTGTGTGAATCCATAAAATCTTGTGAGAAGTAGCAATGCATAATGGTGTGGTTGTAGGCAGAACGGGTGTTTTAATTGAGTTTGGCTGCTCTAAGAGATGTGTTTGACGGCGAGGTGATAAATATTGGCCAGCTGTCTCACGTCTTTCTTACTTAAACTCAATGTGGTTTAACAAGGCTTTGATCTTTAATGAACCTCAGGTGTAAAACAGAATGAGAAGGGATCTATCCTAATGGCTATCTGATAGAGGAAAGGGTGAAATGCATGTTTATGCTGAAAGATGCCCATTTATCGCGAAAAAGTTTTGGCAATGGCCAAATTTTTTGGCAGAATTACTTATATATTTATGTATGTGTGTGTGATACTCCTTAAACTCACATGCAACAGCAGCATCAGCAGCAGGAGAGTTATGTTGTAGGAGTGAACTTTCAGTTTAATAGACGACAGGTAGGGATCGAAATGATAGAAGAAGCTTTGAATGAAACTCCTGCAGTGGTCAGCTATCATGTTGAAGATGATTACCAACTATTCTCATCACTTTTCACCGTCAAGTCATCATGCAACTTGAGGTTATTATTTGTTATGAACACCTAATTTATTCTTGTGTGCTTTTGTGTAAGCCACATTGATGAGATTGTGATGGGAAGATGGGAATTGTGATGGTGTTTGCACAAAAGATGGTTATTATAGTTGGAGATGAATTGAAAACCTCTGTGGGATTCGAACGGACTACATTTAACGTGCAAATGAACGTGTCTGTTGTGCGTATCATCTCTTCGTTCCCAAAATTTAAATGACCGCGTGTATCTCGCTGTGTGTAATTTACTTGGTGTCCTTAATTCTTAGAATTCGGTAAATTCTACAAGTCTATGCAGCTACGCTATGGTAGGGTGAATTTCGTCCCAGATTCGAAGATCGAGGATTATAATTCTTGTACAAAACTTGTGAACATTGGATTTTCAGCAAGTACAAATTAATGTTGACTGTGGTGTATTACTTTGCATAGTAAATTACGACATGCCATGTATAACAAAGTGCCTCGACAACTAATAGAAAAAAGGATTCATTGGTTATGTAGAATTATGCTGGGGATGTAGCGTGGAGGTAGTGGAAATGAAGAAAAACTGCAGTTTGACATGATATACCACATGGGACGGTGTTAAGCTATTAAAAGACAGAAAGATTTAGTGTGACGTTAAGTTACAAATGAAGACGATGTGGAGGATGCTCCATCATAAATCTGTTTACGATCATCGCAAGTGTATAAGGTTTCCTGAGATGAGAAACAAAGTTAGAGGAGAATGAAATGTACTTGGGATTTAGTTTCCTTGTAAGAACACGATTGTTTGTGATACGAACTGTCATCTCTTGTAGGTGTGAGTCATATTAACCTTTTGTTTTAGTTGATACAAAGACACCGATCATTTACTATGCGTAACTTGTGACCGTAGAATTAACTATGAATGAATTGGAAACAGCTCGTGATCATGCAATGATGTTCTTTCTAAGCTGGTTGTGTGAGTGCAGAGAATAGAAACCCAGAAAAACACATTTAATTTTCTTAATTGTTTACGCATGCAAATGAGTTAGTGAACTTTTGATGAACTTTTAGTGAGTGAGTGAAGTATGGGAACATATTGTGAAGCGTTTAAGGCTCCACTTTGTGCAAATCGTCAAGGCTCGTTTTTAACTCAATAAATTCACTCAAACTGTAATTTAGGAGGAATTCAATGAGGACACATTCAACATTATGGAAATAAAAATGCAATTTAGAAATCTGCACAGACAGGTGAAATTTATGCAGGTATTCTTTCCCTCATAAACTGTAAGGTCGAATGTCATCTTCAAGCAACATCTTTTACGTTTGATGGGTGAGGTGATCAAGGTCCTCTCCTCACACACTTGCAACAAAGGATTCAGCTGTGCTGTACCATCATTTCGAATTAAGAACTTCCAACAATTTGTACTTTGTAGATCTCAATGGTTTTTATTGTGTCTGAGGCTTCAGATGTTCGTTTGATGATGATGAGGTCACATTATGAAGAATACGAATGTGTGCCACATATGTTATCCTGTGAGTGATGATGACCACTACACAAATTCATGGATGGACTATATGAGAATTGCAAATGAATCTGACGGACTGTGGTTGAAGTTGAAGGTGTGAAAGGGACTATTTGCTGGCGAAATGAAACTCTAAATTGAGTTGTATATGATTTTCATAAAGTAAGGATGGGCGGACAGGAAAATGAAATAGGTTGGATTGCGGTGGTAGATGAGCAATATTGCATTCTACTTAAAAAAATCAGTTCACCTCAAAGTTATAGAGGTGTGAGTATTATCGTGTCTTCCATGAATTGGATTTTTATCAAGATTGGGAGGAAGACACCCTTGTTATTTAAGTCAAGACAGTTTACCCGGCTTTAATGCAGTTTTCTGTAGAAAACACCTTGTGTAGGATTTTAGGAGAAAAATCGAATCTCGTTATAACTGCTCTTGTTGTTGCTGGTGTTGTCAGTTGTTGTTCCCAGTAAGGGATTTGTTGATGATTCTGTGAGATATTCTCGGATGTTGCACAAGACACACAAATAAAAATGGGAACAGCAGACAGAACACAAGTGATGTGTGTTATGAGAGAAGAAAAAGTTAGAAAGATTTTAAGGCTAGGCCTTTTTGATTATGATCATGCATGTGTTCACTTGACTGGGAAACAAAGAGTTGTGTACAGAGAGACGACGAGATGATCACAACCCATCGGACGGGTAAATTATGAGATTATGTTTGGAAAAGGGACCTTTTAAAATTTAAGATCTGGTGAATTTGAGTGGAGAGCCAAAGAAACTTTTACAAACAATATTTACGATGGATCTAATGTTCTCTCTCATGTGGAATTTGTGTAGTTTCATGCATGCATTTAATATTTAAAGACATCAATTACCATGAAGCAAAATTTACGCCGAGTTGAGAAAGAATGGTAATTGCTTTCAATACTTGTATCTGCAGGCAAGGTTTTCGGTGATGGACCGAAAGATTATTTAGTGTAGGAAGAGTGTAAGTAACCACAGGACAAATGAATAATTGTTCTTCCTCAGGGCTCACTAAAAAGTAAAAATCGTCGGTGTTTTGACTTGAGATCATTTGATTCATTCAAGTCGGCGTTTCCTCTCAGTTCTTTCACAGGGATTTTGTTTCGTAGGATTGACTTTTACAGATAGGAGAACTATGACCGTAAATTCTCATAATACTTCTTGGATGTTTAGTAGATCGTTTAGATGCAACCACGCTCCATGTGAGATTCCCTTCGGTAATTATTGGAGAAGAGCCCATCTGCAATCACTTAAGAACGCGCGTGTGTTTTACTATTAGAGATAGAGATTTTGGCAGTGTGTGAGTGTGCAACAGTCATATAAGGCAAAATAGTTTGGTTCATCAAGATGAACATCTTCTTGTGCGGAGGAGAACACACGGGGAATAGTAATTAGTGAATTGCTGAGGTTAAAGTGATTGCATGATCATGTGAGGTTCACATTGGTTCGTTGCATGCATAACATTTCTCTGACAGAACCACCGTGAGGCTGACATCAATTAGCTAAGATTCCCCAAGCTTTTGGGCCCTCCACTTAGTTCTTTAGTTGATCAGGGAATTAGTTATCACTGATCGCACACGAGTTTATACGGTGAGGATTAGCCCTTCAGAAAATGATGTATGAGATGAGAGTTGAATTATGGAGATTAGGGTTTGTTTGTGTGTGTTTGTGTGTGACTGAATACTATTGCTTAGGTGTTTCTTCCTAAGGGAAACTGGATAAGAGCGTCATTTGAACAAGAAAAATTGCTTATTCGCCCGTATGGGTTCTTTTTTGTGACAAAATGTGTAAAAACACGATGGAGCTCAACGAGCTCATTTAGTTGATGTGGTCAACCGGATATAACAACGCGTTTTGCCTCGAGGAATTCCCACGAAATGATATGTTTTGAGAGGAAACGATGTGTTTGATTTAGATTTGAATCGTAACCCTGAAGTTCCCCTACCACTTTCGAATTAAATAATGCGCGGAGTAAATTATTAGAAGTTGCTTCAAGTTCAAGAACTTCTGAGTTGAAATGTCTCGACGGGAGTTTTAAGTTCCAGAAATGTTTAAATGAATAAATTGTAATTAACTCTAATCTCCTGCTGCTTTTCCTTATCCATTTTTTGATTGAATTCCTCAGAGTAGAATGCTTGAGACTTTTGACTTTATAATCTTAGACTGGTTTTGAAACATTTTGTATTTTATGCTCAGGAATTGCCACGTCTGGAATGAGTTGAGTAATGAAATAGCATGAGCGATCATTTAATGTTAGTTGATAGAGAGCAAAAGGTCGTATAATTTATAGCTTTCCTTATTGTAGAGCACTTGCGTCTCTCCAGAATCCAGACTGGTTGAAATACACGGAGAAAGTAGTTTAAATTGCGATTAATATTGAGATTAACTTCGAAAGAGGAATTTAAGGAGACTGGAGTCAATAAATTGATGACCATTGACGGTGGAGGCCGAGGGCAGGAAAAAGGAAGGTCTCTTTGTTAATAACGAGTTCAATGGGAATAATTACGCAGACAACATTGTATTAAAGGGCTTTTGATTTGTTGATGGAGAAATAAAAGTAACGAGAGCATTAAAGGTTAAAAAATGCGGTTAAAGTTACAAGATTTGTTTATGAATAATTAAAAAGATGAGTACTTCTGTCAGTTCATCTCTGAACTGTCGGACACTGAAGACGGGCGTTGTGTTAGACAAACGAACAAATCAAGGAAGAAACAAGCTAACATAACTAAAAGATACGCACATTAAATGTAACCTGAGAGTTGAAAGTGTGTTCCACAAAAAATTCCCCGGAATTAAGGCAGACAAAAACTTGCTCCGAAATTGTAAATGTAAATGAATGATTTTTGGATTAACAAAACGTGTAATTCATATTATCTCGAGAGTCAATCAGTGGATACAGTTAAGTTATTGCTAGGAAGGTGAAATTGTAAGAATGCGAGTGCAGCTAGAGTCTTTATGAACGTGAAGGGGAAATTGCTGGTTGATGTTGTTGGTGTTATTGGAAGTTGGATAACAATTGGACAAATCAAGTTCATCCCGGTATCACTCTCTTAGAGGTTTGTAGATATGATTTCAATATACGAATCTTATTATGCAAGATGATCAGTTAAGTAAGTTCTTCGGGTTCTTTGCCCGCTTGGGAGATTCACACCTCTTCATCAAATCAAGAAACTCTTTTAGTTTTAGGTGGATTTACGTGAAGAAATCTGTACTTGTTCTAAATTAGGTGGAAGGAACAACAGTAGGTGTGGATTTAAATCGAAGGAATGAACTGAAAGTTATATATGTCTCTAATGAAACTCCTACTTTCCTCACGTGTACATTTTTACTTGTGATATCTTTGATCTGTTGTCTGCTGGGACGTGTAACGTGTAAGTCGAGTTTAAGCTGAAAGTACAAGTATAGACTGCCTTATTAGATAAGAATAATCAAATTCCAACTCAATTTCTTTCACCTTGATTTTTGCTTGCACTTCTCTCTCTGCCATTACGAGACTGAACATACAAAGCCTCAATCTAATTTGAAATTCATTATTCCACAATACCTCCAGGGTAAAAGAGTAAATCACAATTTGCAAAGGAATTGGATTCTTGTGCCACAATCCGTAATAGTTTGAGTTTAGATTGGAACTATAGAATTAAGAATATAGAAGATACTCAAGATACACACAGGGATTTACATTTACGATCATCGAGGGAATGTAGTGATGATGATGACTGTTATGAGACGTTAGTATTCATGAGTATTCATCAGGCTCATCATGTCTGTAACTTTTAACATCCTTAAATGACCATTTAATCAGGTTGAACTCCTAAGAAGGGAATTTCGTTGTTTCACAGTGCAACTTATCACCGGTAATAAAACACCATTGGATTTGAGTAGAGAGAGAGAGAGGGAGATAGGAAGGAACCCAATCAAAAGTGTACCTCTGACCGTGTATGGTACGGAGTTATTACCTTAGTTAGTTGTGTCGGTCTGCAAGTAAAAGATGTTGACATGGGGTGAAAACCCATTAATTACTGTAAGGCCCTCGAAATGACAGAGCTTTTACCAAAATTCAACTCATCAAGGAAGAATCCTCGAGTACAGAGAACGTCTTATTTTTTGAGTCTCTCATCGCTCATTTGTAACCATTGCGTTGCATAGAAATTTAGAATGTTGCGTGTTCTCAAGTCGGTCTATCTATTTTATTTCCATTTTTGTAAGATGAGGAGGAAAAGGTAGGAGAATGAAATGATCACACGCACACACACTTCTCGAGTGTTTTTACATCATTCTACGCACCTCGTTGTGGAGAAGATTCATGTGGTGGTTCGCATCTTCATGTGAGACAGGTTGGGTCATCAATCAATGGGAAATTAGACAAAAGGCCATTTAAATTAGTGAGATCGATTATGGGTAGTCCGTATGAATGTCAATTATTGATGTCATTAAGGATTCTTGTGAAGACTCACCGCAGTCCGATGAAGAAGGAGATGTTGGAGAGATTCGCCTTTAAGAGAGTGCAACATGACCAAGTGAATTGAAGCGAAGCTTAAGCATTATTATAGTCAGAGGGAATTTGTATGGAGATGGAGGAGTCTTACTGTAAACTTGTGTTGAGGATCGAGATTCATCATAAAAGATGAACAGAGAAGTAGTAGGAAGAGAGACACAGGGTGGAGGCAGAGAATACACGTAAATGAGGTACATAACAGTTAAAGACCGGGCTGAAGTCATTGAAGACTATCGGAGAGGAACAAGCCATACAAATGAGTTTATCTGAGGAGATTGATAAGTTGGACTGAGAAGCGAGACAAGAAGGGAGGCATGTGAAATGTGAACTGCCTTGATTTAGTGATACAGTACTCTCGTTCCTGAGGGAAGCTTTTAAGAGTTTTAAGGCGTATCATCATCCGAAGATCTTGCAACTGATCTCCATTTGCCATTCGCACCGTTTGCTACGGACAATCCTACCTGCTAAAGCTAAAAATAGGCATGAAGAATTTTTGATTGTATCTGATGATTCTCCTGAGTGTATCTTCTATCTTCTGCCTGGTTGTGTGTTGTGTGTGTGTGTGGGAGGCAGGATATATCCTCTTTACAGTACTTCTCTACAACTATAAGATTTTGAGAATTGAATCCTATTATTTAAGTGATTTTGGAATTTTGTGCGAAAGCCATAATTTGTGAATCCAATTATGCAAGGTTACAATATCTGCCTAAAATGATATTTCAGTCACATTTTTATTCGATATCAACTCGAATGTTCAACGGTTTAATTTAAATTTAAACAAAAAGTTTAGTTTCAATTTAAATTAAAAGTGTTTTAACGAAGACTGGTATTTCTATAAGTTTATTGTTGAAGACGTGTCTAGTGAATCGGTAATTAGTGAGTAGGAATCGACATTTGAGTCCAAGACATCTATATGCATTACAGCAACATCCGTCCGGGGAAGACTGGTTTTTGTTCCATTATCTCTCAGCACATCCTGTGACTCTTTCTTGAGAAGAGTCCTTTCGTCTCGTCACTCTAATCAACAAACCCCTTTGCTACCAAACAACAGTTTTTGCATTTTTTATGAACTTGAATCGCCTATTAAAAGTAGACGAAAGCTTTGCATAAAAATTTGATGCGGTTCTCACTCATCAATAGACTACATTTTTCTTCACAGGTTTCTTGGGCAAAGTGGGCATTAATTATTTAAATAATTTATAATTACTGTTTCAACTTTCAACTATGATTAACCTGATTATGCCAGTAAGATACATAAGTTTATTAATAATTAAACAAATATATCTTTATAATAACACGTGTAAATACTCATTTAATAAGCATATCCTTTGTTAGGGAAATTACGG
>JAQGAD010001340.1:0-20622 GCA_034696625.1 Isotomurus palustris | reverse complement strand
TGCATCATATTCATATTGCTTATTGTAGGTAGTTTTAAATTGTAATGTTTTACATATAAATTAAAATACTACTTCTACAAGATAATTGTACAACCCTCTACTAGTAGGAGTTCCATTTTATTTATTTACTCTCTACCGTTGTAATACCTTTAGGATTTAGTTACTTGCAACTTGTAATTATAGCAAGTAGAATAAATGATATTTCATTAATTAATTTATAATTAATCAAAATTATATCTCAATTTATGTACTATGGTCTATTTACCGAATTCACATAAAATATAAGCATTCAATTTTTTTGCAATCACAGCAGAGTCTGAAAATACATTACGCAGTATTACAGCTATGTTTAAAGCTACAATTGCTAATTTATTCCCGTTACCCTTCGCAAAATTATTTCTTCCGAATTCCCGTGAGCATTACAAAACAGCACCTGGATGAGTAAGCCTTCTTTCACAATTCACTTGATAAAACTAATTGCTTTTCTTATTTTTTCATTTATTATATAGTAATCTTTAAAAGTTTCTGACGTTGTGTAATCATGATGAAGAAATCTTGCGAAGCTTTCAGAAATATTTTCAGATTTCTGCTTTCCCCGCACAACTTTCTCCTTTACCAAAATTGTCTGACAAACCCTGTCTTTGCACTGTTTCTGCGCGTTCTCACTGCTACGCTACTTGAGAACTTCTGTACAAAACTTTATCTCTTCTGTATACAAGTCTTTTTCCTACTCATACAACATAGAGAAACGAGGACCATACGGACTAGAGAAAAGTATAAGTGAGGCGCACACAGTGGTGACAATGGTAAATACCCAAAAGAGAAACCTGTCACAAACAAGAGCAATTTTTTTCCATTCAAGTTGATTAGCATCTTGTCTCGTTTGGGCAGCCGTTCTCATTTCACACCTTTCAATAGTCTCGCATATTTTGGTGGCGATGCGTGTGAACCGATGATCGATATCTTCTGTCGAACCAGCAGCACTCATTCCACCGCCAGTGCTCCCGGATGACTTGGGCTCGAAACGGGGTGACCTTTGGATCACGTCCGTATAGTCGTATTTTCGAGAAGCACTTCGGGAATCTAATCTAATAGCCGGATGCAAACCCTGTGGAACCATACAAGACATACATGTATACACATTCAATCATTTTCACATGTGAGCGAGCGCGTCTAGTTATCCCAAATTATTTGTGTGTATCTTTCTAATTTGCAAAACCACAAATCCTGTCCGTATTCTCTGATGTCAGATATTCTCGAATTTTCAAACTCAGTGTCCACGCTTCGTTTCCAAAAACTACATTCGAACTTAAAAGCAGTAAGTTCTAAACTCGTTTTAACGAAGCATGTGTATGTTAAAAAGTAGAGATACGAGATGGAAGTGCGAAGGAGACAAAGATCTGTGCCTGTCTGTGTTTGGTATATGTAGCGTAGTAGGTTTGGTACTTTACGACAGAATACATGGAAGTCGAAGAGGATATAAAATAAGATGTTTGGTTCGAGCTGATAGAGACAAGACTCTGCAATTTAGCACCAGGAAAGAAAGAACTGAGCCATGAGATGAGACATCAATGTGAAGTACCACGCTGACTTTATACGTAGTACATAGAGTACATTTGGTTTAGTTCTGTGTAAGGAAGGCCACGCAGGAGTACTTTTACAACTTAAGGCACATGTCAAATTCTTTTCAACTTGTGAGCGACTGAAAGAGAAAGCTTCACATGCTTTAAGGTCTTTTGCTTGTCTTATGTGGTTAAGATGCCTAAAAGAAGTTCTCACGAACAGTCACTTGGATCTCTCATACTATAGAATAGGATCTCGTGGTTCCGCAAACATCAATAAATATTCAGTGACCGTGTCGTCTTTAAACAACCAGTGGTGATGTCACCCACATAAGTGGAGAGAGTGACTCGTCTTCTGGAACACTACTGGAAGTATATAATGTGGAGAAAGTCGAGATGTCGAGAACTACTTGGTGGGACTTGGGAGAAATAGACTACAGGGACACTCACTCAGTTCTAGCATCCCTCGGTATTCTTCGCTTTCTGTTATTACATCTGTACAAGAAGAGGCTAAAGTGGGTATGATATCGTGTCCCATTAAATGAAATGACTTTGTCATACAGCGGGACAGGGCAACCTACTTATCTTATCATATATGAATTCTGTAGTATTAGACATATGTACTAAATGATACCCCAGGGGTTTATAGGTTTCCATTGAATGTCCACTGCTTCTACAGCTACGCATCTATTTTTAAACATTGATTGGCACATATCAGTGAAATACTTCGAGATTGCAGTTTCGAGTGGCTCTTCTAACGTCTTTTCTCTCTTGTGGTTGTCACTCGGTAAAAAGCAACGGCTGGAACGATAAAGTAGCTAACGTAAAATGTCCAATGTAATGTGCAATTATTGTTACTGTACTAGAACCAAGGCTTAGAAGAAAGTCGATGTTGTTTGCGTCTTCATTCTGGGGACTTTCGTTTGAAATGAGTCATGTTAATCCACTTAACAGAGTCTAGGGACACTAGTAGGGTGACTTGAAAAATTCTTTGTGGACACTTAAAATCGTGTTGTTTACGCTAGAAGCCTATGGCGAAGGCTATGGGCTTAGGGTTTCATATTTGAAATTGCAGTAATAAAATATGACGCCAAGTGTGTCGATGAAATGGTAAGACCTTCAGCCTTAGTGAAACTAATACCTACGAGCAAGATATACTGCACTGCTTCACTGCTTGTCTCCACAATTCCTCTTGTACACTTTGTGTTCTGATTCAACTGTACACTCGTGACCTAAAGATCTTTTGGGAATCTCTTTCTGGCTTTTACTTTTCCTTTTATTCACTTCCAAATTCAGTCCATCTTTCTGAAGAGAAACTGGGCGAGAGGAGTGTAGTTGCATTATTGCAGTGAACTAAATATTGTGACTTGTAGTTTTGCATCTGTATATTATATGTATGTGTTGGTGCGCTGCAGTTTAGAAGGGATATTTCGTCAGAAGTAACATCACACTCGGAACATTACATCGAATTATACTTTAAAACCAAAACTCACATTAAGTTGGAGCCGAAGCTCTCGGAAAGCGTCTAGTTGAGTGTCTTTTTGCTCCTGGGTCTGAGCCTCTCCTTCTGGATCTCCTTGAATCAACAGAACTTTGGCGAGAATTCGAAGACATATAAATCGAAGCGGTCGAGGTACAGTCACTCCACGGAATCCTCGGTGATGAATGTTTAATGTGAATACAGCAAGAGCTGAGGCAAATGTGACAATACAGATGCTCACTCCATAGTAAAGGGCTGTAAAATACAGTACGAAAGAGTGAGCATACACTTACATGAAGTAAACTCAAAATGTTTAATAAAATTAAGATGACAGCATGTAAACATTCACTGTAAATCATCTACTTTATGCTGCAATGAGATTTATGAGCCATTTTGATAATAAAACTCCCCTTGTGCGACAACAGGAACTTGGGAGTTTACCTCTTCTAAACTTTAGGCCAAGCAAGGCCTTTCAGTTTAAAGTTAGCAAAACTTTGTGCAAGTTTGAGTTAGCAGAAAATGGTGAGTTGTAAGTGATAACATAAAGTTTTAAACTGATTTGTATGAAGTGTAGGGCACAGCAACAGGAGAAAGCATGGGTGGTGGTGGTGTGTCTGTGTAGTGTTGCATGTCCGGTGAAAGCACACGGAGTACTTAACGACTTTATGTCGGAGTATTCAGAGCTTCCTGAAGCAGATTTTGGATCTTCAGAATTGGCATAAAGAATACGGAATCGTGGAAGCGAAGGGTTTTATGACAACTTTCAGAGAATAGGTTTATTATGCATATTCTGCGATTTCCTCATTCTTAGCAGATTCCAATTCACAACTCAACGGGAACACTTAATAGTTAATACTGGTTCGGCTGCAAAAAAGACGAGTCCTATTGTTCTATGCATAACAGAGTCAAATCTGATCACAAGGAACGCCTGAGTAAAAATGTTACAAAATTTAGTAGGTTCTTTTTCTAAACTCGAGTGATCGAAAAAGTCTAAAGCTATTCTGGGCTATTTAAAAGCGAACTTAGAATACTGGATCATTAGGATTCACATAGGATTCTGCAATATATTGGATACACGATATCGCAAAGTTGTTTTAGGTAGAACGGAAGGATATTCTACTTTTCTTGTTGAAATTTCTTTGTTGAAATCATAAAGGAATCAATCTGATGAGAAATAGAACCCGGCCGGTCTCTTTTTTATCGTTTTAGAGAAACTGATAGCATCACCCAGCCTGAGTCAATATCGTCGAAAGATCTCTTTTTGGTAGGACACCGAATGTGTACTGTGTTGGATAAAATCCAATAGCTCACACATTTCAGTCTTCTTTGAACTTTCGATAAGTATGCAGAGATTGGAGCGCACATTATGCTAATAGGTTTGGTGAGGATGGTTCTCTGGCCTTCTGTTCCTTACATAAGCATATAGACTGTCTGCGTATATACGAGAGTGACAAGGCACAGCCTTTTTAATGAGAAAGACGAGTGAGTAGATTTCTATTGAAAAAATCTCTGGATGTGTGTATGTATGTGACAGTCAATTTCGTCATGAAGGAGGATTTAAAAATCCTGCATATAAAGTGAAAGACGGATCATCATGAAGATCACCCTAGTGGAGATCAAATATATGAGAGAGAGAGAAGTTCCATTTGGAAAGCACTTCTTGGTGAACTGCCGGTGTACAAAGAAAGTAGATAAAGTACCTTCCAGCAGGACTAGCTCTCTCTCTCTCCCTCACGAAAAGGCAAGCTTGGGGCGGAGTGTACGGTAGGTCCTACTTGAGAGCCTTGAGACTTGGAATTACTATGAGGACCGAGGAGACTTAAATCTCAGAGTGAAAGGGCAGTCTAGTGTGTGTTCTTTGAGCTGAGTATTTGAGTATAATACTTGAAAGTTTCTAAAGAGCTCTAAGGATGAAGTAGTGTACTAGTAATGGAAGTAGAAACGCCAAACTAAAGGGAATATCTTTGGATATGGTGACTGCATTTAAAATCATGTGTACGACGTAGGTCTGGAAAGTATGTAACTTGTGTACCTGACGGTATGATAAAGGATGAAGAAATGTATGCTTACAGATAAGCGGAGTCTTTTCCGTAGGAGGGAGACTTTCTCTGATTGTCATGAGGAAGACGGTCATGGAGAGAAGGGCTGAAATCCCAAGTGTCACTTTTTCACCGGAGTCACAAGGAACGAAAAAGACCAGTAGAGCTGAAATAACAATATACGTTATTATATATGAAGCACACACACACACACCTCTCCGGTTTAATATTTTGCTGAGGAAAGTTAAGAGCTATATGACCGGATACACCAGAGACATTTTACAAACATGTTACATTATTAAAGAAACGCTGGTGAAAGATTTCCTTAGGATGCTCTCATGGTTCACAGAAGTCAGTCGTTCTATTTCTACGTGCAAACAAATGCAAACGGCTTATGGTTTCCGAAGTGGGCAATAAAGTGAGCTTTCTTAAGCGTTGTTGAACCACCCAGGGAAATAAAGACTGAATTTCATCTTACCATTTAAGAGGTTTTAGTTCAAAGGTAAAGTTTTATTTGCTTTGGTATTTCCTTATGCATAGAAGGATGAATGATGCCGACTTGCCATTGATTCATTTCGATTCTGTGATGAAGCTTCCGAGCTTTGTGTAAGTTGTATTTGGCGAGAACCATGTAATATTTCTATTGATGTCTCCCAGAGTGAAAGTTGTATGTGTTTGAGTTTGTGCTCAACTGACTGATTCTAATTGCATATTTCAGTCCAACACGTTTATTACCTCTTGCAGTATATGTTTACTTTAAAGGTGGCTGACTAAAGTAAATATGACATAGTTTGTATTCTGTTCACAGACACAGTTTAGTTTTTAGATCCCTAAAGAACAGTTCACTCGGAGCTTAAAATACAAAATAATAAAAGCAATTTCCCGAGAATTCATGTAGGCATTTACAATACTTCTGTTTTGACTTGGCTTCTTATGATTGATTGTGTTAGGACTATTAATTATCTATCACATGGAAAGAGTATTTAACATAAAATTGGATTTATATTATTCACAATGTGTGAAGGGTGGCAGTTTGAAGGAATGGGAAAGGGGAATAAAGGATTGGAGTATTCAGTGTCAGTACAATGCTCGGGTGAGATGACAGACAGAAGGAACTCACTTTCTCTTCTTCATGTGTCCCAATCACTGACATGCACGTTGACTGTTTACGACATGACACACTGTTCTGAACAATAGTTCAGAGTGGAGGTCTGGAATTCTAGACGATCATTTCATTTCCCATGAAACAACCCATTCTATTGTCAATCTGGGAACTAGCCTGCTCAATGTAATGTTTAAACGTCTTGTCCCCGTCAGTCTTTATATGACATGTGGAGTATTGTATATATCAGTGTCATCTCAGGGGAGAAAAGAAACCACGCTAGGTATTGAATTTATTGCGTTCTTTGAATAAAATGTGTCAACTTAGGGTTTCTCATTATTTGAAGCAGATTCTTCAACATGACATTTTGAGAATAGCAGCAGTAACGTTACACGCAGACATATGTAGAAAATTCTTCTTCAGCTAATTTGGAGTCTTCAGGGATTCATTCATTACTGGTTCAGAAAGAAATGTCTACTGGATTGAGCCAATTCAGTCATTCAGGGCCTTGTCCAATTATATTTTAAGAATTTTTTACTTTTATGAGCGCGTACGATTAGACGCCTAAGCTTTCTAGGAGATTGGCTAGAGTGATTATTCATGTTTTGTGAAGTAGAGTAGAATGCCCAGATCATAAAATATTAAGTTTTGTACGCTTCATTGTGAATTCCAAATTTAAAACAAGGGAAAGGGACGATTGTTAGAATCTGTGTGTTCGCTTTCTCCTCCCTTGGGACTTTCTCCTCATGTCATCCAAATTCTCAAGAGGCTTTGTATCGCATTTTGAGGTACGATGGTTCTTGACAATTTCGATAATTATTAATTTGAACGGGAAGATATGTGGATTGTTTCTTCAGAGTACAATTTTTATGCGCAGAGACTCGAGGTCTACTTGTACTACAAATCTTAATTGTATTGATTTTCCAAGCATGCTTACTCCTTTCCATACTGAATTTTTCAAGCATGCTGAGATAAAATACAGTCTGTTCGACGAGGTGAAAACAAGCAATCCATTGACGTGTTCGAAGTAGCGAAGGCGAAATTAGTCACTTCAATATAGCTTTACACACAGGAGAAAGAGATGAGCTCGTTTTATTCTACATGAATGGCGAAGTGGTGGAGCATCAGAGGTACCCTAAAACGGAAGAAAGGCAGGACACAGTAATAAAACACAATATGGGCCCAGCCGGCCGTGTAGTATGCAATCTTGTTCGACTAAAGTACTACACAAAACTACTAGAACACAAGTCCAATACAGTTTTAGTTCCGCATTGCGATTCAATGCACCCAGCTATTCGTTGATCAAGTTGCAATGATTATATATATCCTAAAAAGTGTACTAAGGGTGAGGGACACCGGGGCTTATGTGTGGAAATAGATCTCTCGAAGACAAAGTTGCAAGAAAAGAACTAAAGTAGAATTAGTTCAATGAAGAAAAGGCAATTGGTAGCTGGTAGACTCGGTCGGGTTGTTGTAACAAAGAAGTGATGAAATGTGTAATCCCAATAGGTAGCTAGCAAATTACATACAGGACCTTGGTTGCATCGGACTGATCGAACTCTCTTGCCTTCAGTCTGCCTATGCTGTTCACTGTTTTAGTGTTAGCGACATGGATTGCACAGAAAAGTCTCAACTCTTCTAAGCCACGGGTAGGCTTAATAGATAACCAGACACACAAGGGTAATTTAAAGATGTATGTCTTCTGTCTTCTCTGATGAAGGAGACATAAGATTCGTAGTTATTCCTGAAACTTTTAATTCGGTAGAGTGTACCGGAAGGGAGCAATTGCTGTTTTATGATCGACCTGTCACAGTTATTTTTCTTCTCACACGTTTGAGAGTCTTTAAGATGATATATACTGATAGATTCATTGTCATTGGCTTTGTCTTTGTTGATACATTAACTTTATTGCTCTGATCTTGTCTAACCAGCCATGGAGAGACAGAGAGAGAGTGGATCTATTTCGAACGTATCCACTTGTGTGTCTGACAAGCAAGGCTACTTTCTTAGGTTTATCACGTAGAGTGTTCTTTCAGACAAGGCTCGTGTACATTCAATGTGAGGGACTAGGATGAACTCTTGTGACTCAAGAAGTTAGGCACACACATAAGTAATACAATGCGAAAGCTCCTACTGTCTCTTCAAGTGAATGATACAGATATACAGATATACACTTATACATGACCTGGAGGCAACAGGGGCTCTCATAACTGGAATCCAGACGGATAATGCGAGATTTCTAACAAAAAGTAAGATTGATTAGATAAAGGATAATCTACTTCTGTGATGCCATGTGATTTCATCAATTAAGGTTAATAGTTCTTTACTACTCTTCTTGTTCTATTTCCACTTCACAGAATGCTGAGAAAACGAGCTTATTTCCACTTTGCCACTAATACTAATATAACTGATGGCCACTGCACATCGGACCTTACTGTGAGTACCAAATATTTGTTTTGTTGGGAAGAAAATCGGTAAATGCACCTCTGTTAATATGAAGTTTTGAAGAGAGCGTTTGCCTCAACCAATTTTCGAGCAGTCTAGAAGTATTCTAAATGTAAAATGTCTGTTGTTCTCTCGTATTCTCATCCTGACAGTAAGTAGAAATCAAAATAAATTCCACATGGCGTGGGTTTAAAGTTTTAAAGTATTGGTTACATTCACCTCTCACTTCCCTTAGATACTTTTCCGTTGAATTGAGTTTGGACTCGAATAAAGTTCATGTTGTTAGCAAATACAGATTTCCTCCTCTATCTAAATTGACAAGATTGAGAGAGATAGTCTGCACGTACTGCTCGTTCTCCACGTAGTGCAGTTCACGAAGGAATTCCCTTATGACAAATTGAATGCAAGTCAAAAGTGTTTTCCATTCTACTTCTGGTACACTGCAGATTTCGAAGATTGCATTGTGAATTGGAACAGATTTGATACAGTGATAGCAGAAAAAAGGCAAGCAGTTTGACTTTCACTGCTTTCATTCACTTGTCGAAGGAGACGTGCAATAAAGGTATCTTTCTATACATACACATACACACAGTAGTTTGTTCCATTCACTGGCTACCGGCCAACAACTACATATGTATGCATTAGCGTATAGTTTCACCTTTTTCTCCAGAGGTACTCACTACTCACGTATAACCCTGTGTGACATGATAAAGGGTACATTGGGCCTGGAAGACGGGAAAGAAATCCCAGAATTTTAAGATCTTTCGAATTGATATGATTGAGGAAAAAGAGAAGCAAGAGATTCATTTTAAGGATGAAAGTTTGAGAAGGATTGGATTAAATTGGACTGGGAATTCTGAGGAAAAACGAAAAATCCTTTCGATCAGATTGACTACTGACTTCAGGTGAAAGTGGTTAGTGGCAAGTTGTGTGATTTAACGCGGGTAAGAAGAAGCCTGGAAAACTTCGGTTAATATGGCTTCACCCTTTAATTTATTTTTGGACTGTCAACCTAGAGCTGCAAGTAATATCTCTACATCTATATGCCTTCACACTACCTACCTACCACTAGTCCAATCTACTTTCTTTCAAATCGAACATTCCAACTTCTAATCTAACTTGGTAACTTGGTAGTTGGTTACTTGGATAATAGGTAAAGTTTTTGATTACTCTTGCAATAAGACGCAGAAATTCAGTTCTGGTCTATAATATTGTACACACGTAACAGTTGAGAATCAACATGTTTTTCGTCCTTCACGCGTATCATTTCATTGCTTCACTACTTTGCGTAGGACTTTTTTATTCATATCAGATTCAAAACGCGTGGGAACTGAAGCAGATTCTTGTCGGATTCTGGTGTAATCCATTTACACATTAAATCTGTATCCAAATATGATACACTATACTGTAGTGTACAACATGAATACTAAATCTGGGTACATCAGAAACATTTCATACACGTATAAGCTTGCATGGAGTAGAATTGAAGTTCGCCTTGAAATTTTGAAATTGAATAAGCGTACAGCTGACACGAGAAGAAAGTGAGTTACATAAGAAGTAATAAGAAGGCAGTGAAGACATAAACCTAGTTAACTCTTCCCAAGATAGAAATGATTTCCCCGGCTTACGTAAATTTTTGTAGTAAAACAAGAAAGGGCAAAAAGTGTATGAGAATACTTTGTCTTAATACTCCATACATTCGTATTTGTAGAAGTAGCTTTCTACTTGCATGACATATGAGACAAGTTGCTGTCTCTTCTAAGACCTACTGACATGTCTCCATTTAGCTGAACTCATCTGTATTCATTTCAGTCCGTCTGCATCTTTTTAAAGTGTGTATGCAATGATACACAGGGTTTTTAAAAGTTCTTTCCCTCAGGAGATTACTATTTGAAAGTTGACACAGAATACAAATTATGTAAGCGTCTGGAAAGCAGATTAGGGTTTGCGATACGGCTTCACTATCAGCTTTTACAGACGAGGAGAGAATTTTAAATTATAATATCAATTATTGTGTCCTACAGTCTAGAACTCAAGTAACTGCATCACTGCATTGCATTGAGATTTCCAGAAACTAGAAAATCTGACCTTCTTATTCCTTCTTAAAATATGCCTTTTAGCTTTAACTGTGATCTACAAAATATAAAGTCTGATCAGCTATAAAAATGTTGAGTCTTTATGGAAGCATGTGCCATTTCGTGTGCAAAAGAATGTCCAGTGTACGATACACATACACGAAGCGTTCAATTCAGTGACGCAAAAGTAATCAATCAGGGAAGTCGAACCAATGTGCGAGGATATCATTGGGATGTAGCACTTAGCCTGACGATACTCCCAGTGTAATGGCTGGGAAAGCCATTATGGTGGGTTTAAATGTATATGTGTCTGGAGTATAGATACAAAACCATTTGTTGGTGTCACTCCTTCCTTTCCTATTTTCTCTCTGCCACATATCTCTACAGTCGTTAAACCACACAAGAGCTTCCTGTCCGGGGTTATGTGTCACACCACGACGATGTAATCGGCTGAATAAATTTATTTCTACAAATGTGACAGGTCGATTTAGCTAAAATTATGATGTCAATAATACTTAAGCCCTAAAGGACTATCTAGATGGAATATCTGGACTGGAACGCGAAATAAAACACCGATTAGCTGTGTTGATTGAATTCTATGAGAGTACTTGGGAAGTTCTTTCACCAGTGAAACCCACAAATTACCTTGGAGCTTACACACGTATAGTTAATGAATAAAAGTAGATAGAAGAAATACTTACCAATGCCATTAATAAGGAGGCAGGGGATGATCAAGTTGAAGACATAAAACATAGGTCTTCTCTTCATTACGATGGTATAGGTGACATCAGGATAAGGTTCTGGGCAACACGAATAAATCTGCACGTTTCGAATAGCCTGTACCCCAATGAGGTCGAATTCCCCGTTAGCATGATAGTTTGATATATCTCCTTCTTCCGTTTCTATTACGAGGTCCAACTGAAAGTCACAAGTATAGAAATAAAGGAAAGCACCGGCAACGGGCAACCGGATTAGAAGAATTCCCAGCTTCTTCACGTAATCATATCTCTCTACTAAATATGTTATTTAGTCTCTTATACCCGTTAACCTTAGTTCCACTAAAATCCACTAAAAGATATAACAAGTTTTAGGAACAGGAAAGCAAACAGGATAGTCTCATCTGGCTAGGCTGATTTAATTTCACATTTTCAATCCGCATCATGCGTGGGTTTGAAAGCTACATCACAGACATTTACTCGTGTTGTGTATCCAATCTAAATTAAATCAAGAGCTCACAAACAACCCCTTAATCTTTTTAAGAAGCTTCACTCTTAAGAAGACATTTATTAGTTTCACTGCACCACCTTTTTGTGCGAACTGTTGAGATTGTAAACCATTTTATTACAGTGAAGTATAAAGACATCCTTAAAATAACACGAATTATCATAATCGTAAACGTTCAAAGACGAGGACCTCGCATCATTTTGTTTTGTGGCTAGGAGGCGAAGCATGCAATTGAAAGGATTATATGAGAATTACCTTTAGGGACAAAGCCTTTTAGTTCTACAGAGTATAGGATTGTTTGAAATATCTTCAACTTGCCACAAGTTGTATGACAGTTAATGTGACATTCACAGCATCTTGTTGGAAAAGTTATGGTCTTAAATGCATCCTTTGACATTACTTAGCATCATTGTTTGAAGAATTTATTGCCGTGTAAAGATCGTTTGAACTTGTTTATTGGGGAAACTTGGGCAGACTGGTATAACGGCTTATCGTTTATGAATCGTGAACCCACAAAAACTGAATACCTACCCAGAGGATGTACTAGTAATATCATCATGAAATATAAGAAGCAGTTAGATTTTAAAAGTTAAAAATTTACAGAAACAGAAACGACAATTTTGTGCTAAACGGCATTGACGATGTAGGAAATTGAAGGAGAAAAAAGCTCTGGGTGAAAAGGCTCATTATGAGAGATTACAGAAAGTCATTATGTTTTTTGGAAGCTTAAAGAAAGATTTGCTTTCACAAAGGAAGGAAATGCTTGCTTTACGACGAACCTTAGCCCTTCCGTAGATACCTAAATTCTGATAGTCCCTACGCTGACGCGGAGTCGTGAGAGTAATGCGGTGTGGTCTTGTCGACGTTCTGGTAATCCAGTGCTGAATAAAATTGAAATGCTTTTTGAGACGAACGAACACGCAAAGTACTATAAAATCAGTCCACCAGTAAACACACGCGAGCATTTATGAATATAACCTACGTAAGCTTAAACACGAATGCGTCTTTCATGCGAAGAACTGTGTGCTTCACTGTATGAAGATGGTCTTGCAGGTCTGTGGAGAAATTCTGCAATTAAATTCACCGTTTCTGTATGGTTAGGCTTCTGTATTCGTATTCAGAGGAGTCTATGTGTAGTTTGGAACAGAAATTGTGTGTGGCTGTCTGGGAATGAGGTGCTTAGTGCCATGCCAAGGAATACAGGACATTTTTTACGTTTAGTTCGAGAAAGAAAGCGAAGAAAGACAGGGGAAAAATGTCTTTTGATTCTTTCAGATTTATGTCATAAAAATGGCTTAAAACTAATCCTCCATTTGCTTCCTCTTCTCTGTACACCAACCCTTTGCAATTATCATGAAGAAAATTTGCTCAAAGTATTTCTCCAACTTTTAGAAGATCCTTATTTGTACAAATAAACCCGTTGGAGAAAGTATTAGGCGAATAATAAAGACTATTAAGTGAAAGATGGACCAAGCGTAATGGAGCAAATGCACCATTCATTTTTCATTCTTTCTCCGAACCTTCACCCATTGAAATTGTTCTGATTAATTTTCCTTAAAAAGCAATTAGAGCTCTACTACTCTAAAGTATCTCGCAGTTTTAAGCATCTCTCAGTGACCCTTTTCTACTCTGTGCTGAACTCCCACCATCATTAAGAAATAAAAGTGTATTACTTCGTAAAGTTCTTCTTACACAAGTGTACAATAAGTCCCTGTTCGTTATCAAACTTTCGGATGTCAGAAGTTTGCTCGGAGTTTTTAATAATTTCAAATGAATAAAGATTTGACAGTTTCACTCAAACAATGTGCATTGTAAGATATCCAAGGGATTCTTTTTTTCCAATCGCTGAATCCAACCATGTAGACTTTTTTAAACCTCTATTTCAGTCGAAAAATCATTTCTTCCTTTAAGTTCTTTCGAACTCCTTTCCCTGCCGGTTTCAAATTGGAACGTCTCTCTCTTGTGAAATCTTTTCACAGAATTTTCGGGCAAATACGTCAATTTCAATTACATACTCAATTTGTAAAGCTAGGTTTTTCTTTAAGGCGAATTCATTAATCTCACTAAATCTTCTTCCACCGCATCTGAGATCATGATAACAATTGACAAGCAGATTTTTTGTGAGGCTGCTTTCAATCTGCTGAGTAATATTCCATGACACGATTTGTATATTGTATCGAGTACCCTACACAGATACACACAGCACAGGTTCCACAAGCTACTGAATTACTTTTTCTCTTGAAGGGAAAAAGAGATTGGAGATTCATTATGTTCTCTAGTACACATCGTAAATTAGTATTCATCAAAAGACTTCAATTTGTAATTCAAAGAAGGCAAATAGCGTAGTCGATTGCTTTTTCGTGTAGGCTGTTATGTCTTCTTGCGATGGTTGTGGGTAAGAGAGGTAATCATTCATTACAATGCAAATGCTGAATACAAATGAAGATGAGAGCCCTTTGTTCATCCTTTTTGATCCAATACAATTCATAATGTTAGTTCAACGGAGCAAAACTTCCCCTTACATGGTGAAACCTACTGTGTAAACTCTACTTTATTGATTCACATGACAGTAATCCAGGCAAGAAGTTCAAGTATAGATCAAGTTACGAAGTTGTCTTTACAGGGGATTCAGCAGATGAATTCTAGTGTAACGACGCAATAATCTACACCAACACTTTGTTTCTTAGGACTTAATCTGAGCTAATAAAATATTATGTTGGGTTATTTGTAGCCAATTTAAGCAAAGCGTAGGAGGATCTGAAAGAAGGGTAGTGGCACACTTACTTGGTAGCCGTCGTATGTCCAAGAAGCCCACTTGAGGGTGCAGTTTTGTATATCAAAGGGAAAGTACTCGACATTGATGTCACAAGAGCTTTTGTAAATCCCGTGGCTCAGCCATGTAACGACACCATCATTGCTTACGATTACGTTGGTGTTGATCACCGACGATGTGTATTGCGAATCCGCACTGCAATATTATGAGATACAAAAGTGTATCAATTAGTCATTGTTTATCTGGATATATTTTTACTTATTTACACCTCATGCTTCAGTAAACAGAGGTAAATTAGAAATTCACAATGCGACTTATTTGAGGAATGTTATATCGGATATGAAGATTTTTGTAATCAATATTGAAGGAGAGCGTTTAATGGTTTACATTTCTGTTATCGGTAACCCAGCTTAGCGGAACGAGGAAATGAGTATGAATCTTCAACTATCCCGTAACAGAAGCTGTTATAATAGTATGTGAGCAACCGAAGAAAATACAGAAGGTGCTTATGTAGTATCGTATGTTCTGTTAAGCTCCGTTTACATATGATTTTGAGAGAAAGTCCATTTCAAACATTTCTGACAACGTGACCCTCCTATTACTTAATGAGGTTGATAGAGTATCCTTCTTCATTTAGTTTGGAGTTGGACGAGAGATTTACAGATGCGTAAGAAGAGTAAATACTCTGGCAAAATTGAGGTAGATTTGGGTTGACTTAATGCTGCTTGCCTGGCAATAAATCATCCTAGGCTTTGTTAAATGCTTCTAATGCTTTAATATCATAAATAAGCCAGAGTTGATATGAAGAGATGCTCAGGACAAAAACAACTTTCTCCTGACATCTCAACTCGTGGAAACGTGAACAGTGGAAGGCGAAGACCTCGTTTATCACAAAACCAGTCTATGCGGCTGAAATCTTTTATTTTCAACGAAGGAAAACAACTACTCCCTTGGCCAACCGACTGCATTCCTTATGCAGTGAGTAAGGAGAATGCATGTAGACGAGTTCAAAATATATGCAAAAAGGTTGAAGGTAGAGGAAGATTTGTTATTCATATTTGATAAAGTACAAAAGAAAAATTTATTACGTTTGGAGGAAAATCCAAAAATCCTTGGGCTAAATTATGGTTAAAGGCTAAAAAGCATTTTGAGTTACGAACTATATGCGCATAATTCTATTCTTTGGATAGCTATGTCAGTAATTGAAATGCAACACACGCATCATCTTAGGTAAACTATTACCAAGCGATTTAACGGGAATTATGCACCTACAGCCCTTGTTCTAATTCAACAGACCTGCAACATGAAGCAAATGTTAAGTTTTGATATAGGAATGAATTACCAAAATACTTGAGAAATTCAATAGAAATCTTAAATTATTTAGTAGAAACAAATGAACTTACTTGTTGTACAAAATAATATCTGGCCTCCAGACTCTCACATAAGGAAGTCTTATAACGGTGATCCCTCCAAACTCTGTTTCATTCCACATCAAATGATTATCCAGCCAAGTTTGCGTGAGCCAGCAGCTCGTTGTCAAAATTTGGTTCTTTTCATCCTGGAAAGCAAAATTCATGGGAAATGAATGAGAACTCAAGTAATCTATGCATCTTAATTTTATTACTTTGCAGTTTCTATCCGATTGCTTTACTACAACTGAGTGCAGATGCAATAATAGGACTGCATTATAATTCACATTAGTTGGAGGAGCAATTACAGAACCAGCTAGAGCCAGATCGTATAAAAAGCGCAGTAATCTTGACTTCTCCTCTGCCACACAAATTCTTAAGAGCTATATATACACACTACTATGTCTTTTAATAGAAACTATAAAAGACAATTTTTGTGGGTTCTTTGGTCCATTTCAGCTTTGGCATAATATTCATTGCATTCTACATTAACTTAGATTCAGAGAAGACACCCCTAGCAAAATGGCAATGGCAGTTATAAATTTAAATTCGCATGCAAACTTTTCTCCATGAAATTCTTGTTTATTCAGTGCATTCTTCGTAAGCCTGGGAAAAAAGACAATGCACTACATACTCACACTGAATGCACCCAGACGGCTTTTGGTATTAACTATGCAATTTTTACTTGAAAGTAATGAAGACGGAGAAAGTATACTGGACCATCCATCACATCAAACTCCATACAAAATAGCAATAAAATTCACTCCCACTGTCCTACAGTCGTATAGTCTGAAACAGAAGTAAAACCGATGGTGGTGGAGAGTTGGTGAATGGTGATACAACAAATAGTTAAGAAGTCGAGACCCGAGTGCAATTTATTTAGACAAATGGGTCCAATGAAAATATTTACTCGCAGTTTTGAGCTAGTATACCCCAGTGTAATCAATCTAATGTAATTGAATTAAAAGGCCAGAGAGAATTATTGGGGCAAACAAGTAAAGCTGAGTGAATGGGAGTGAGTTTGGTTGGAATGGAGAAAGTCAAGTGGGCTTTCTCTTCTTGTATAGGAAAAGGAAACCCTTCTTCGACACAAATCCTCTGTAAGCGAAACTAAAGTGTGTATTGTTAACACAATATGATATTCTGAAATCAGATATCCTCTTGCGTCTGGCCACAATAGTTTTGATTCGCAGTTGAATAAAGGACAAGTTTATGTTACAGAATACACACGGGGGCTTTCACAAAGTATTTAGGATTTCCTTGGACATGAGATAATTCCTTTCTACAATGAGCTTATTATTTCACCATAACTGTTTTAACTGTTTTTGATTCTTGAACCCATTAGTGTGGTAAATAGTGAGATGGGTGAGGAGAAGTGCCACGAGGATTTCTGAAGCACCATAGTCTTTCTACAGTTCGAGACACTAGATGAAGGCCCTGGCCCTGGCCTGGCAATTACTTGTGAATGGTGAGTGAAGGGCATCTTAAGTTTTCTACTTGAGAGCAAAATGACTTACGACATCGATAATGTGATGAAGTGAAAGACTGAAATTAACTGAAAGTGGTTTGGACCAGTGGACTGCCGGTCGAACGGATGGGTCGTAATTGTTCATTAAGTACTTGAGAAGTCTCAACTCTTGCTCGTCACACAGGATCATCCTCGTTCCTGTAATGGATTCAATTAAAACAAAGTTATGATGAGAAAGTAGGGAAAGCTTTCTTCGTAAAAGTGTTTTCTGCTGATTGATGTCGTTCATAGTTGCAAAAGATGAGTGAGGTGTACAGTAAGTAGTAATTAAACATTGCAAATGCCACACCCTACTTTCTAGCTTATGTGATTCTAAAGCGATTCCAAGCCAGTGATTTGGCATTGGGTTTTATACACAGTACAATGATACCACTTCATTGCGTATCGCACGTGTATGTACACTCACAGAATATAGCCTGAGAGAAATTGAATCTAACTTCAAACGAAGGAGGTGTGAAATTCAGGAAAACGTGAAGTTTCAACCGCAACCATGTTCTGAGGAACTTGGTATTCTCAAACTAAAGTCCCTAACCGATTTCGAAACCAGGAATTCGCACAGCTCATTACGGTTTGGTGTGTAGTCAGATCCAAGCTGATATTGAAATTCACCATTCTCATCGCCAAAAACAAATGCCAGATGGGTATCCGCTTTAATTCGAAATCAATATTTCCGTAAGGAGGTGGAGGAAGGATTGCCTGTGGATAATGGTTACGTATAATTTGCACGCATAAAATTCCATGTGTGTGTGTACTACAGATTGGGTTATGAGTTCTGAGGGATGTTTTATTATGTACTGTCGGATTGTTGGCAAAAGAGAAAGCTAACACTAAAGGTTATTTGAATATATGTGTTTGAGGTGTTTTTGGTAACAAGTGAAACATTGGAAAAGAATGAGAATCTCCTTGCGACTTGAGTGATTTTTGTGTGGGCCGAAAACAAGAGGAATGTGAGAATACATTGAGAGGATGTGATGATGAGGCTTTTATGGAAAGTTTCTATTGACCAAAAGAAGAGCAAGAAGATAGATAGGATGTGATGACGATGATAAAAGTAAAGGAGAAAGCACAAAAGGTTTATCAAGGCGAAAAGAATTTCGGATCGCAGTTTCACGTCAGACAGATTCAAGTATAAATCATTCATTCTTTACTCTTCACTCATGCATACTACTGCATCCGTATCGACCACCGGGGATAGAGCCATATGCACGATACATTTGACAAAGGTGAATTTCAATATTCATGAGCGTGACTTTTTTATATGAAACTAAGTAAGTAGTTATCGGTGAAAATATAAATATGTCAGTCCTGCTACAATAAAAAATATCATTCGGTCTATCCGCTTCCTCCTGTGATTGAGGTTGACATAATTTACGAATATTTGAATTCACTTCTACATGTTCAATCTGAAGGATATTTCATTACAATATAGTAATAAACGAAATTCACAAAGAATAATATTTCAGCTGAAAAGTTAAGTCGGAAATGGTGAAAGTACTCGTATACTTCTCAGCTATGAGGTATCAATAAAGCTGTCATGAAGAAGGGGTATGATTTCTCAAGAACCACATCACTTTCATCTAGAACTCTGGAAACTAGTCTTCGTGAGAACGGGTAAGCCATTTCTAAAGAAGGATCATTTCTCAATATTCATCGTTTCACTCCACCCCTCGTCTTAGAACAAATCTCTTGTTGGATTCAAGCCGAGCTTACTGAAGAACATGGTTTGTGGTTCCGAAGTTGGATTTCGATTGCCAAAAATGTACATCCCTCTTTAATTTACAAATGTCAAGACCATATGAGAGTAATAGATGATGAAACGAGAAGTCGTGTGTAAGTGTATTTTAGTTCGCGTGTACGTGTAGGTAAGATGACTTTTACGGAATCTGCACATTTCTCTGTACAGAATTACAACTTGAGATGATGAAATGCTGCTACAAGCGTTGATATCTGAAACAAAAGGTTGTATGAAACAGAAAGTAAAACATGAAATATGAATACACTTTCTCTCTTGATATCTCTCCGTTACACAACAACTCCTTAGTTCGATTTCGATCTCATTTCTTGGTTTACCTCTTTGTAGCGCGATAAGGATGCAGCAATACTTGTTTTGCACATACTGGAGAGAAATATTTGACAGCTGAAATGGGAGCAATAAGACATTAAGCACTAAATCGTACTCACAGTCCTGAATCTTTCTCTACAAAACACGACTCTCCTTAACATTTGTGCTTCTCATTGCCACTTCCTCGTTAGCCAGAGTATAAGGTGGGAATGCATGGCTGTGTGCCTATCGGATCTTTATACTCGCAGTAAAAATGGTTGTTCATTGAGATCAAATAGATGATAGTATTGACCGAATTCTTTCAGTAGTAGTTGTCCACGTACTTTCAACTGGGAATAAAGAAGCCTCTCAAGTGTACAAATGCAAAGTAAAGGATTTTTACAAAGAAAAAGAAAGTGTTTCATTGAAGGAGCTGAGCGTGTCCTCATAATAATAAAAACATGGAGACGGCATTCAGACTTTCGAGGAGTACTTTTCTTTCTTTCTAGTATTCTAGTTCCTTTCATTTTGTAAGAGAAGTTTGTGCCTCTAACTTTCCTGTTTTTTAACGAAAAGCGTTGAGGAGGACTGGTACAATTTTCTTTTTCCGTGAAGAAGGACCACAGAAATTACTGTAGAATGCAGTCAACCTGTAGTTGTTATGCAGTGAGCTGTTCTCTTTTGTATTTTAAGAAATTAGCATTCTTCTAGCACCATGCACCTAAATATTCTTTATCGAAACGGTTAAACTTTCTCCAAATTTAAATTTCAAAATCAGTTCTAGTAGTTGAGATTGCAAAGCTACAAACAAGACTAACTGTGTGAGACTTTCAAATTGTTGAAATGTTGTAATGCTGACCCTTGCTGCTCTAAAAATTGCAGTCAATAAATTGTCAATAAGATTATCTGTAGTTAAGATTACAATTTTTTTAAGATTGGTTAAA
>JAQGAD010001339.1:0-20632 GCA_034696625.1 Isotomurus palustris | reverse complement strand
ACTCTCTTGCTGACTATTACTTTGTGGATTGCGTTAAACTCCGAGCAAAGACACTTAGTCACAGAGAGTCCTTTTCTTGTGTAGGCCCAGATGTTCCTTTTAACTTTTATGCATAATTTCATCCATCTCTCTCAGAAAAATAAACTCGTCGTAAATCCCATCTGACCGAAAGTAGCCCATGATTCACGTTATTCACGTAACAACCAATGGCTTTCAGCTTTTACTGCCTTCCGTTCGTTCTGTCTGCTTTCAGCTTTGTAAGAGAGCCACTCTCACATAATTTGCATTTGAATCAAACGCTATGAGACTACCAGCTACTTAGGAACTTCTGGGTCAACCACAAAAGACACACAAATCTCATTTCACAACTTTAAGTTCCTTCGCTATTCACAAACTACCACACTGCCACTTTGGACTTCTTTTCAATCTCCAAACTCTCAAGAAGTTGTGAGTTCTGAGTGAGGTCGTGTTTCAAAGAAATCCATGTGCTTTCCCACCCAGCGCTTCAGAGATTATATAATTACATCGCCCAGTCATAATTTATTACTCTTGATTTCGCTTTATAATTGCTCTTTTACGTTGTACGAATGTTACAATGTTACAAATCTTCGTGGGTTTTCTTGTGTGTCTCAGCAGAACGCAAAACTGAACAAGTCACACTCTGAGTAAGCAACTCTTCAAGTCCAGATCTCAAAAACAGGGTAATAAATTAAGACTTCTGTTGATCTATTTGCCACTAAACAGATATTCAACTGATAAATATGTAGTATGCAAATGAACCAATGGAAAAGGCAAACTTGTACTTCCAGTGTGTTACAGAAAGAAAATTCTTTTAGCTCCAAATCGCTCTTTAGTTTGTAGTTTATTAAAAAATAGAAAAATCATAACTTCTCAGGAACAGAAGCTATGTGAGAGAATACAAGACACGCGGAACCACCCAGCACTTTAATTTCTGGCAACCAACCTCAGAGAAAAGAAAAGCTATTAGCAAAGTAATTACAATCAAATCCTGTCTGTGAGTTTCTGTCAGCAGTTAACCTTGAATATAAAAACATATATACAAACAAACAATTGAAATGATACGGTGATACCTCTGGTAATAAACTCCTCCATGCATATTGTATCATTAAGTAGATCGCTGAAAAAAGTAAAAAGTCATGTCTTCTTTCCCTAAATTATACCTCAGCTGGCAGAGTAATAGTTCAGTGGCAAAGAACAACTTAAGATGTAAGAGAAACAAGAAAAACTGTCAATTTTTATAAAAATCAGGCTACTGAACCGAAGCAAATAAATAACAATACCATCATTGCTTTTATTTTTCCTCCTTCCCAAGAAGAGAGCGACTGAAACTACTTCTTGATTCTTCTTCTGTACGGCACCTACTTGCCACGTATTCACCGATTTATTTTGAGTCGGAAATCACAAAAGGGTTGGATGGAACTTGGATGAGTTTCTTACCTACCTGTAGTTAGTTGTAGTCTCACTCATGAGAACTTGAGCAGCGTTTGGAAACAGGAATTAAATACATGAGCCAGCAGAGTAGATTTCTAGTTCGCAAGCTCGTTTGCTGTAGGTAAACTTCACGAAGAATCTAGACTAGAGTACATGGCATGAGTATTGTGAGAAAAATGCCAGGCTCAGAAGAACGGATGAAATGATCAACAATTCCATCGTCATTCCACATTCAGTAGACATTCCTCCGGCGCAATCAAATGCAATGCCGGTCGTAAGAAAAGAACCATCCTTCCACAATCCACAACCTTCTTTATATGCAATTTATGTATTAAATGTGGATGTGGAGATAGTTTACCAAAGCTCAGCCTTCTTTACAACTGTCTCTTTTCCCATTTGGCATTTCTTGCAGAACTGGAATAAAAATTCATCGTTAACTCCCTAACTTGCTCCCATTAGGGATGAAACAACATTTCCTTTATTCAAATTACGTGATAATTAATTGGACTACATTGACTTAAGAGTGCAGAACTTCTGTCTTGGCAAAGCACAAAAGTACACAGGAGCAGGCTTAATTAAATATGCTCAGCTATTAATTCATGCATCCCAAGCATCGATCTTCAATCTTGACGGTATGTATGCGAAGTTGTGAAGCATTTAATTGTCTGCTTCAACTCTTAATTGTGACACAAACAGAACCTCCTTCCCTCAAAATGAACTCTGCTTTCACCTTTAATTCATAAGAACTCGGGAGTACTTAATTACGGTATAAACTTTCACTCCAGCATTTCTTTTGAAGTCTGGAAATTCTGAAATAGCTAAACTCCTAAACTCTTAAACTCTCCCCATATCCTGTCGTCTAAAGAGACCCTCATTCCACTTCAAACTCAAGCCCATGTCAATTTTATGCTTTAAGTTGATCTTATTTATCGATTAAACCATCCAGAAAGCGTTAAGAGTTGTGACTGCAGAGGGAAAAAGTTTTGCGCGGAGTAGCAGGAAGTTAAGCTAAAGTATCCATCCAAAATTCCGCTCGTCTTCTACTTTACTGTGCTGTAATACACAGAGAAAGGTTAAGACCCGTGGACAGAATACACTCTCAGATTCTACACAACAAACTAACTTAACTTGCTCCATCGCCCTATATTTTTAGCTTCGTCTTTCCTACTGCTCTACTTCTTTTTGTTGTTATTAAATCTACAGCCACTGCCATCAATTCTTTTCATCAGAAAATCAATCAATACTTTTTACTTAAGGAAGTACGCCTTTCTTCTTTAGGAGAGTGCACAGAGTACACGCAGTACAGAGACAGACAGAAGAAAGAATCTCTCGTGATCACGAGCACAATCATGATGATGAGAATGATGAGGGGTTTCGCTTACAAGAAATCATAACAATACAATTTAATGATACAACTCAACACAGAATGAGTTTCTGACTCGTTCTGAATTCTAAGTAGGAGTCTGTAGTCTGTGCTGGTGGGGCTATTCTCCGTCTGTCTGGCTTCTTCAGAGAAAGTTGAAGCCATAAATGATGACGATTACATAACCGATTTCACTTTATCTCTTCATAAAAGGCCACTTGGATACATACGGCACAACATCATGGAGACTATCAGAGCAATGTGCTAAGCTCCACGTGCTTTCGTACTATCAGACCAAATATAAAATTCATAGCCTAACTTCATGCGAGAAACTTGACATGTGCGATGTGCGATGTTCTTCGGTTAAAGTACTTAAGAAATGTTCTACACCAAGTAGTGACTAGTAGTGTGGGTGCCTAGTGTGCCTTCCCTTAATTTATGACATTTATTGGACAAACCTTCGCTTTAGTGGCGCCGATTTAATGGACCAAAGTGCCAAGAACGATGGACATGTCAAGATGACATTTGACCTTAAACCTCCTCCGCCAAGCCCTTCCTTTAAATTGCGTCCTTTCCTCTTAAATCACAACTTAATGAGCGAAGCACATACAGACCTAAAGATAAACTTTATAATATCGTTAAACAGCCTCCGTCTTCTTTACAGACTACGCGGAGCAGTTTGTATCAATTTTGAATCTCTTGGAACTTGGAAAAGCAAAGAGCAAACAGTTCTCTCTGCAAAGAGCAAACGAAAGTCTTCTCTCCCCTTTTTGATAACTCACTCTCTTCTGTCGTCACGTACAAAAGTTAAATCTAAAGTGACTTTACAACTAAGTCCAGTTCTTTGAAATTCTTTGGAGACAAGCTCCATGTAATAACGTCATTTGTGTCCACTGTCAACAACAGGGGGTATGTCAATGAAAGTCAGTACAAAATTGTTCATCTCTGTCTCTCCCATTTCTCTTTACACTCATCCCGTCTTTCATTCTTTCACACTCCAAAGAAGAAGAATAACGTGAGCTCACATAAGGTTTTGTCCATTGTCTATTGGCCTACATCTCTTCCAGAGATCAAATCATCTCATCTCCGCAGCGTTGAGCGTCCCTCCAGTCTCATATTACACTAAGGTGCATCTTCACTTAACCTCCATCCTTTGTTCCCCTCAGTCAGCTACATTTAACACGAAGAAACACTTCTAGGAATATATAATTTAATATTCAGATGACTCAGAGGGAAAAGTATAATATTCATTCTTTCCTTTCATTGTGACTGTAAGAAGTAAGAACCAGTTTTCCTGTTGCATTTATCTTCGAATTATACTTGAAAAAATATCGAGCGAGCAACTATTCAACTGAACTTTCTTATTCAACACTAAGAAAGCCAAGAAGACATTCCCCAACATCAAAAGAAATGAGTACAGTCTGTGGAGTACAGAAGAGTATATAGGAGTTTTCTCCCTTGTGGGCCTCTCTGACACTTTCTATGACATAAGACATCATGACACGACTTATCATCACGCACTATTAACTCCAACGCGTGGAGCATAAAGCCTCGTTATGACATCAGATCACACAGCCAACCAGGACTGTGTCCATTGGTATTTCCCATTCTGGACTTACTCTACATCATCTTGATATCTCTTTGACTCATCTTAACAAACAGTTTGATAGGCAACCGTTTGGGAAGAAAGAGAACTCGCAGTTTTCTATAATAAGTTTTAAAATTAACAACCCAGACGAAGTGCAACTCATCAGCAGTGATGCATTCTGCCAATAAGTGTAGTTGCAGAAAAGTAGTAGTTTTGTACTTGTAGTGGAGTGCAGTTATTGTACATGTAAAAACAACAGAAGCAATTAGACTATCAGAATCTTCTGTCTCTCCTCTTCCTTCGCATTACCCAGCAGAGGAAGTAGTACTTATATACTCACTGTGATTGCTTCGACCAATTAATTTAATCTCTTAATGTTATTCATGGTCATTCGCCCCGAAGTAAATCGAGTCTTTCAAGATGTTCCATGTTCCTCCTTCCCCTTCTAAATCCAAAGCAATCAAATTATCATAATAACAATCATCCTCGCATTGTCAATTACTCCTTAGAGCTCCTTTTTCCCCACCAACAACTCCTTCTCTCTCATGCAAATTAGTACCTTTTGCCCCTTAATGATTCCATTTTATTGCTCTCCCACTCCGACATACACACACATCCTTCCCTTGCTCTCTCAAAGCCTACAAATTATTGGACACAACTATCAACCTTTGCCTTTATCCGTCTATTCATCTTCCATAATTGCTCACTTCTTTCGTGTAGTCTCAGACCCAAATATCCTCAAGCGATTTGCATCTTATGAGTTTTGTAGTTTTGTTCTTCTCAGCTCAAAGTACACATGTAATAAGTCTTCGTACTTCTCTAGAGTCGAATCTTTCTCAACAAAATCTGCTGAGAGAGAGATCTCTCTTGTAATTCCAGTTTAATGTGTAAAGTCTGAAGGATCCTCAAATCATAAAAAAATTGTTTCTCACGTCTTCTCTCAATCTTAAAACAAGAGTAGAAGAGAGAAGAAGAGTAGTTCAACTCTGTCGTAACAAATCATCATCATCATTCAGACTTTCTCAAGCAATCCCACACACACAACATTAAATCCGAGTGGACAAATGACTCTCCTGTCAAATGAGGGCAAAAAATCTCTCGTAATCTTTCTTTCATACATCCCAATACACTTCTCCTCTTATTGGCCTTAAGTAAGATGACATGTATGCCTAATGTCTTCCACCACCTACTTACTTCATCTCCTTCATTGTTACCAACAAAATCTTCGCTCAAAAATCTCGTTTAAACTCTGCAACGAAAAATCCACTTCATTTTTCATCCTCAAAGATAATCCTCCTTTTTCGCGCAACACCCAACAACCAACAACAACTCATCTTTTTGGGGTCAGACAACCCACAGCTTATGGTCAGTGGTAGAAGTATATGGTCACTTTGTCTTTAGTCTTTAGTAGTTGATGCCAAGTGCCAAGTTGCTAGTTGGTTACTTTTCTGCCAGACTCTGCCACAGCGTAGCGAGGCATGTCAGGGAATAGTCAAAGGTAATCAATCTCAGATCCTAAGCAAACCATCACACAGACAAACAGACGAACAACCAGCGTGCTAAAATGTTGAATGTATCAAAAGAAGACGAGACGGTCGATGGTCGAAGCTCAAGCGGAATCGTTGCGAGAGATGCTTTCAGCTTTTACAGCGAGCAGAACTTACTTGTCACTCGCACAAATCATTTTTCACCTTAGAAAGCCAACTAGCATTTATAATATCGCCTTTTTTATGCATCTCATCTTCAACGCGACTCTTCAAGTTTTTTTTGACACCTGAAGGTGTGTGCAATAATGTCAAGCATATTATTTCTCCCTTTGACCAAAATCCGGCATCATCACTTATCACAACATGATAACCTGTAGACGTTGTCATGTTCGGTTTTATGAGGTAGATAAAAATATTGGCTCTTTTTGCAACCTCCAGCTATCAACTATCAACCATACTTGACTTGTGACTTGTACTTAATAGATTCTAGTTTGCCTGAGCACTAAACATGCATGCATGTGGCATTTAATAAGAATTTGTCAACGTAATGCCTCTGTGCTCTCGGCGTGTATCATCAACCTGTCCATAAATAAAAGAGTCTTGTCTGAAACTATTATCCTCTGCGGTCAGGTGTGAAAATGGCCATTTTAGACAGGCCCGGCTAATACCAACAATTTATTTTATAGGGCTTTTTAGAATTTGCGACGGTAATAAATTGAGGCAGCCTACAAGTAGAAAGTCGAAAGAACAAAGTCTTCCCCACGAAGAACAAGCGAAGATTTGTGTGAAGAGAGGCAACTTGATACTGACGATGCGAGCAACTTACAATCTTTTACGTTACATAAATCGTCTACAAGAATAAATTACATTTCAATGAAATTATTAACCTCGCATAGCCTCACAAATCGACTTGATTTAATGCTACGCACACATTACTTAAGATTACAAGACAATTCTACCGAGGAAGTATGCAACGCAACACGCACAATAAACAATTTCAAACGATGGAATAACTTGTGGATGAAACAAAAAGACTAGTTAAATCATTCTAATAACAATAAATAATTTGTAAGCTTAATGGGACTTACTTTGAGTCTAAGGTAGCCTTAAGACTCACACACACAAACATACGTACACTTTGTGTGCTGAACAGAGTCAACAATTCACGAGCAATTACGCAAGTATAAAATTTACAACAATAAAGTAGAAAAACATCCTCATAAATTACCAGAGTAAATGATTATTCCACAGTTGTTTCTTCGGAAAGATTAACAATTTACAATTTAGCAGAGAGCTCCTCGGAGGAGGAAGTTCAGTTGAGAGATAATAGGAGCAGAGATGCCATGCACAATGAGAACATTTTTATTATCTGAGGGAGCAATCGATCCACAATCATAATTACAGTTTCTCTACGAACCTCCTTCATTCACGTGCTATCATGCGAATTGGCTCGCAGTATTAAATCTCTCTGGACATTTTTTAACTCCAAGCTATCAGACTCCTAACCAACGGAGAAACCAACCTATTTCAAATTTTGAATAAAATCACCTCAAATTCAAACTTAGTAGAAGTCGAAGTGTTTCGGTTGAGTTAATTGCTATGCAAAGTAGAATTCCTTGACTTCCTGCTTATCTGCATACGTCTTCTTGTCAAAGTATGAGTGTATCTGCTGTGGAAGCTGCTGTGGAGTCTCCACTTTCGAAACTTAAATTATAATTATCCCCGCGGTAGAGTCGCGAGTTAAGGAAGCAATTATTTACAAAGACGGCAGGGTGGTCCATTTACCTGAGAAAATGATAGTCATTCTAGATTCTAACCAAAAATTCCGAGTCCCATACATTCCCATTAACCTCTTGAATTATGTAGCATTCTTGCAAACCTTATCTCTTCTTCTTCAACAATACGCAATACCACAGCACAGCGACTGTGAACTTCTGCTGCTGCTTCTTTGCAATTTCTTCGTCTTGGAACTCGCAGTTTTGTTTTACCAGAGCGAAGAAGCTCGTTTATTGCTCCCTCAAGTCTCAAGAGATATAAGAACATACACTCCTTCAAAATCAACAGATTTATGACTACCGTTCTCTCACGCCACAAACCGTCTTTCCTTCATTCTCTTTACCTCCATGTGTCCCACATTTTGACAATCTAAAACTTTCTTTCCATCAAACAAAACACACAAGAGGAGCATCTCAGATGAGAAGACTTACTTCGTGGTTGTACTCTTGTACTACAAACTACAAAGTACAAACTACTTTCAACCTAAAACACAAACCCTCATGGGTACAGGAAACAAACACAGTTCTCTTTAAGTAAACAAAACCTCTATCAGCTTTTTACTTTTTGCCCTACACACACACAACATATCCCCGAAGTGAATTACTCTTGCAAAAAGAAATAAGTTTTCGCATGCAAACAGTAGCTCATGTTTTATGACATTTCCCATCTGTCTCGTCTTTCCTTAATACCATGTAATAATCGTTTATCTCTCTGTAAAGATCAAATTCTTGTTCAAAGTAAATCCTATGAAACCGAACCTATTATTTCTTTGCTTGCATACGTGAAATTCACAAGGACCGGTTTTCAATTTCCATCAAAATCATCAACCCCGTCGGCTTTTATCAATCACGCAAAACAAATTCTTTTTCTTTTCTTGCTTTACTTCTAGTTCCAAGACTCTCACTCACACATATGCACAATCTTCATCATTACTACAATCTTTCCTTCTATCGGTTACTACGATTATTGCGAATTGCGACTTCTAATAGTTCTTCTAATGTCAAGAGAGAAACCAATAAAATTCCCAGCAGTAGTAGTAGTGAGTGTGTAAATCCCTGGAACATCAACAGGGATCAAGATCAAGATAGATGAATAATCAATTACTCTCTACAACTCACTCATCCAAGTCTGTGTCGATGAACAATCGTGATTTACATAGACTCTCATTTTAAACACACTATTGTATTTTATAGAGAACAATCTCGAATCGCGATTTACATACACACTGCCATTTTAAATTCACGCGAACTCGCAACTTACAACATGAACAACTAGTAAGTGGAATTGTGAGAAATTCGTCTTTCTACTTGGCAATTAATTTGTGTAGCTTCTTTAAGTTCTCTATTTCCAATTTCTGTTTGTAGAAGATTCATGAGACAACCGAGAGACTTAAAATGACATTATTCGCCTACTTTCGTATCTGTATTGTTCCCGATCTTCCTGGACTGACCAGCTACATTGAATCCGTTACATTAGCCGCTAGAATCAGTTTTTAAAAGCTAAAGCTAAAGTACTCGAAGCATTCAGAAGAGTCCCTTTCTTCCCCCAGCTTTCTCATACGCTAAAAGCTTCTTTTAGCGTATAAACTTTTCGGCAAACTTTCTCCATGTAGAGGGGTAATAGTGTGCCACTATCTTTACTATCTTTGTCTTGGTGAACTCTCAAAAATCCTTTCACCACACAAATATTCAGTCATCCCATTCTGTGTCCATTTGAAATCCCTCGTGACCAATGGAAAACTATTCTCATTTAATTTCCCCTTACCCAACTACTAAAAAAGTCTAACAATCCAATCATGCAAAAAGATCTGTGAGATCTATCTCTCAAAGTCGAGTGTGTGTAATCCTGTAGAGAAAGTTTTCCTTTTGTAAGAGCTTTTTTCTACCAATTTACAATCACATTCACACTCACACACATCTGCCAATACAGCTGCGAATCTGGGAACTTTGGCTTCAAGCTTTCTAGCTTGGCACCCAACACGCTACATCACATAACTGACTGTTACTTATAAAAAGAGATCTCATCTGTCCCTACAAAAACTTTGGCACATTCACATTTCCATCCAACCTACTTGCTAAATGGCTACACACCACCACACCGCACACCACTGTTCGTCTCTTCCTACCAAGAATCAGCAATTCTCCCTCACAAAAGAAAGATAAGACACACGTCGGCACACAATCAAGTCATTTTTCCTCCACAAGTTCTACATTCCCAAACATCCCTATCGCCCTTAAACACAAGTCTCAGTCTCGATTGCAATTACAATAATATCCTTTTCCTCATTTGATTCCTACCACCTACCACACACATGCCAGATCGCCTTCTATCGCGAGGAATCTTTAAGGAACCCAATTCTCCAAAATGAATGACCACATCAACCCGTATAAATGAGGTGAGCGACAGAAGATAGGCGTACCAAATGGATCCACATTCTCCTTACCATCGTAATCCTAATCCAATTCTTATTAACGTCATATTGATGAGTCCTTTTCTGTGTTCCCTCACTCGTAAAAATGTCACCGTTCTGCTCAATCGACTTCCAAGCTTAGTTAAATGTCCTTTCCTGTCAGACTAAATTACGTGAGAGAGGGAACTAATTGAATGAATCAGGTGGAAAAGTAGGAGAAGACGCTTTTTGATTTCCCTCTCATCATCCCAAGAATAACCTTCGCTTTCTAACAAATTGACACATTATGTTTGGTGGAAAAATTGCCTCACTATATCTTCCATATCTCCTCCACTCTTAATAATGAAAATCAAATGGAAGAAAGAATTATCCATTATCATCCATCTCTGTGAGATACCTAAATTCCTATCTCTCTCTCTCTCTCTCTCCTTCAGTGGTACAATGGTGCCCATCTATTCAATCCTTTCTTGGAAAATCCTCTCTCCGTGGAACTGTGGAATCGCAAGAACTTTCATCGTGAATCACTCGTCTCTCTCTACGAAATGTTCTTTCCACGTTCGATTTTACGCCTTGTTCTTCTCCTTGCCTGTGTTCCTTCCTACACACACAAAGTCTAACTTAAATCCAGGGCAATGATACCCAAAGCAAAACCAACCAACTTAGAACAGCTAGAGACTCCTTAAATTCTTAACTCTCACTCACTCTCGAGTCTCTGTAGTTTTTCGTACCATTCACAAGTTAGAATAAAATAGTTGTGAGCGCATTTTCCATTCACAAAAAACATACCGATGGGATTCTCACTTCATCCTTCACCAGAACAAAGCCAAACTTATTTAATGGGATTTTAATGACTTTCATGTATGAAAAATTTATCTTTCAAACGAACCCTACGACACATCTCGCATTTTAAGGATTAACACCAAAGAACAACTTCTTCTTTACACTCTCTGTGTTGTGATTATGACGTTATTAAAGTTTAAAAGTTATCTCGCTCTTTCGAGGAGGAAGCAAACTTTGCTATCAGTCAAGTTAAGAGAAGAGAACTTATACATGTCTCGAGTTTAGACATCTTAAATGGATTCTTAGATGAATTCCTCTTTATTACGCCATATCCTGTATAACTTAACCATGTCACCGTTTTAGCATTATCCTGAGAAGTGAGCGGAAAGACCATTTTTATGTTTTATCTCGTTCACTTCTGTAATGACTTGTAGACTTGCAGTCGTAGGCCTTATTCTCAGACATCTCAGACTACTCGCAGGTTTAAGACACATCCAAACTTCCATCGTTCCATCCAAAAACAGAGCGCGTCATTTTATTATCATCTAAATTGGTTTGCACGGCACGTTCTTCACAACTACTTTACGCTCTCATAAATCCATCTTTGAGCAAGTTCTCTAAGATGGAGGAGGTCAAAAGTCAAGACCTTTCTTACCTACACAACCAACCCACCATGCTACCTGAGATTCTTATTCCTCCTTCATCTAAACAAACTCGAGAAAACTAATAAAGTAGCAATTTGAACGGAGAAAGTCATAAAATAGTGAGGAGTTAATCTCCACCACCTTTGCAAGTCTTCCATTAGGCAGCAGGAGCAGCAGGAGGAGATGGCTAATGAAGTAAATCTCACTTCTGTAGAGAAAGACTCTTTCATTTCCGGAGACATTGGGCAGAAGGGAAGGAAGAAGGAAAGAGACACACATCCTTCCTTACGAAGCTTTGAAGCATCTAGTGGGGATCAATTATTCACCTACAGCCACTCCCACTCTCTCCAAACACCTCGCAGCCTCACACTCTTACAAGTCTCTCTCCCATTACATTATTAATCACACCGAGAAAAGAACAATGGGGCAAATACGATAAACCTCAACGTAAAGGCATCGCACATTCAACATTCCTTCCGTACACTTCATACACAACTAAGCTGCAAAATATGCCAAAACTGTTCCACAACGTAAAACGTAAAAGAATAAAAAACAACTGACGCAAAAGTGGTAAAGCCCATCGAAACAAAAGGCTAAAAACATAATTTTGGACTAAATTGTTCCTCCTGTGTTATGTCATTCATAACAAAGGTTTTAAACTTTTTATCGCAAACTCGTTAATTACGAGTTTGCGAAGTTACTCGTTAATTTTGTGAGAGCAATTGCACTCCAGCATTTCAACAATGAAGTTATTTCAACAAAATGCTTCACAGATTTCAACCTTAGAACAACCCTAGTTTATCTTTTTACTTTCAATTCAAAGCCCTTTGTAAATCTGCCTTAACTTTTTCGCAATATTGCTAGTTAAACGCCTGCAGGATAAAACTAATGTTGGAGGTAGTCTCGCTGTATAAATAAGTGGTTTCATAAATGTGTATGGGAAATTGGGATGCTGAAATGTTCATGGAAAGACTAAGCAATCCGAGTTTCATCCAACCAAACCAAACAAACCTCAGCATCATCTCTTTTCATCGTATAGCTGACCCAGACGTGTCCTATTCTCTCTCTCTCTCGTATATCCAACAGAGAGAGAGAGAGAGAGCTAAGCCAAGTAATGACGATCCTTGGATAGAATTACTCCATGAAGAGGTACATTTGATGATCATGACCCATTTTGAAGGAGAGTGTGTTTGTGCCTACTTTGATCATCCCCGAAGTCATCATTACACTGATCATCTACTCTACCTCTACTTTCATACTTTCATTTAACCCTTTCTTCTGTCAAAAAACGGAAATGAGTTGAGGCAGATGATACGCGCAGTAGTATAGCTAAAAGCTAAGTGAGATCATTCTAGATTCTAGACTAGACTGCTTTCCCTCTGTACTCTGCCCACACTGTTCATTCTCTGTGGAGCTTTCTCCTCTACCAAATAATTCATACGCAACCACTTACACAGATTCAAACCGAATCACCTATTCTGTTTCACCCGCTCTTGGCTGTGCAGTCACACAAGCACACACACATTGGCTTTTTATACAAAACGAAAATACCCTATTCAGCCGAGGACAGGATGAAGTGGTTCTTCCGGAGTTTTGGAAGTTGGAAAGAGTCATACGAAACAAGTAAATTAAACTTTAATAGAAAGTCTTTTTTTCAAATGAACAGCGAAGAGTTAGGGAGAAAGAACGGTTGTAGGTATTACTCATTCTTGTGATGTAGTCTGAAGAAGAACGACTTATGACTGTCTTTTCCAAAGTACCTGCAACCTGCGTGAATACATATATGGAGCACAAAGGATTTATTTGACTTTAAGTAAAGACCTACGTAGAGGTATAAGGAAGGAAGACAGCATAAACCAAGTCACAAGTTGAAAGAGGATTTCTAGACGCAATAATAAAATAAAAAACAGGCAGTCGTTCCACAGAAAATTCAGAAGTAGGCTGCTATGTGACTGTTGAGTTGACTGTGTACGTAGAAGGGAGGCAGGCAGGCAGGACAACCTGATTTTATTCCCTTAACGTACATTTCCTTCCTTTCCATCAAGCAAATCTCTTGATTTAATTTCCTTTCTACGAATTCCTTCTGTCGTCAACCGAAAAAAGGACCGAATAATATAATCATCATCAGGAAGGTTTTATTTTTTACTTAACAATATGAGGAAAGTACACACACACAAGGGATGATTCAGCTTCACCTACCGTTTCTTTCATCTTTGTTGCCCTGTCTCACAATTACATTTAAAGAATTTCAAGTCCAAAATGACAATTTCTTCCTCTGCGGAGGCATAAAAACACCATCCATTTTTTCTATTTTAAGAAATTTTTTGTTCATAAATTCCAAAAGCTTGTTCATCCTTTATAGAATGCAATAAATAAAAAATAAAATACTTCGTCTCCACGTAATTCTTTCCTGTCACCTGTGCCTATAATACTATCTCACACTTTTTCCTTACACGAAGCAAGGCGTAAGTTTCTAGTTTACGTAATGCGATGCATGAACGAGTTTTATTTAGAGGATGGATGGAGTGTTTGCGAATACTTAAATAACTTTTTTCTGCAAATGGGGGAGAGGAGGATGGTCTCGAAATTAGACAGTGACAAATATCTCACTTTTCACACCCAATGAATCCCATAAGAAATGGGAATAAATCATTTTGCATAAATGCTCGAAAAAATGAAAAATACTTTCCTAAACAACCCAAGCCTATTGAAAATGCCTTTTTATGTGACAAAGGATTCTGAACACGGAGATACATGAAATGAAGTGTGCACACGCCTCCTATTATAAACTTTCCTTATCTCCTACAAAACACACATACAAAATACATTAAAGCTTTTCTCACAATGAGCAAGCTAGCTCACCTGAGAAGCTTAAGCTCATCGCACCTCTACGCTTACCACAACCACTTCATCATGTTTAGACATTTAAATTAACCCCCCTTACTTTTACATTCACAGAGTTCACTTATTAAAAGCACAGCTTATTCTTTCATTTTGCACGAAGAATAAGTGAAGGTAAAGTCAGACTCACTCATCTTCAAAATGCAATCTAAACTTTACCTGAAGGACAAGCCATAAATTATAGTACTGAGGCTTGGGAGAAGTTCAGACTGATAGATTTTCAATCAATAAGCGAGAAATTATAATTTACAATAACCAATAGCCACGCACAAGTTATGCGTCCATAAAAAGTGGGAGAGTTCTTTCAGCTGTTACTTTTGAAGAAGAATAAAAAGGCCAATGTCCAAGTCAAGTCCAAACACATAAATCCTACTCAACCGTAGAAGGAAGGAATAAAATGCAAGATGAGACAGTTACGTGTGTGTGTGTGGTGTGTGTGAAAGGACTACAGATTGTCATTCTGTCAAGGAAGCAAATTACTTGTCACTCTTTAGAGTTCTACTTTTCCATTATCATTACAAATTGAAATTTTCGGACTTGGAGATGAAAGATTGGATGGGAGATTGCGTGTCCTCTTGCAGAGAGACTCTGACTGACACAGGTGCATTTGCAATTTCCCCATGTTAATCACAGTCATCAACCGTACACATACATTTAATCTTTAACATATATGCCTCTCTACTTCATTATGCATTCTTCTGTTTCATTCTTCTCTGCTCGCGTAGTCTCCCTTTAATTAATTTGCGCCCGTCAAGCATACGGCTCAAAAACTGAATTCTCCCGATCTCCATCTCTCTACCTGCTCCCACCTTTAACTTTAACTCGTCCTTAAATTAACATGACTCGCTATATATGCACTACGCTACGGTAGGCTTTCATCTACGAAATATTAAATTTCGCACATCCTTCTGTGGTCCTGTGGTTAGTGAATTTTGCTTTTGAATCATAAATTCAATCATATTGAAAAAACACACATTCCTTAGCGTGGCAGGAGGAATGATAAAATGATACAACACATTCTATACACACCATCTTCATGCATTATTCATAGCAATATTCATAAACGTAAGCTTCTTTACTGCCATCAATACACGAGAAAATGAGATCAGGTTGTATCTTTCGTACACACACACTGGAAGAGTAGAAGATGTACCAGAGGACCTCTGGTTAAAGAAAAGTAGGGCAAACCTGTAACGCCCTGAGAGTGCAAAATAATCCAAAATTGTATTCAGAAAGGGTTTAGGTTTTACAGAAACATGGAAAGTTACATAAGGATAAGCAATATAAGAAAAGGCATAGGCTATTGACTCAGTTTTATTCCTTTTTTATGCCTCAGTCAGACATATGCTGCATCCTTCCTTGTATGTATTCAATATGAAGAATTGGATTACACGCAGAAAACTCAATTCGCACAGGGATACGAATGAAAAACACCAGGAGCATGAAACAGAACAATTCAAAACATGAGAATCCAAACAACAATAAATTGACGTAACATCCAAATCTTATCCGGATATCAATCTCATCTCTCTTCTTCAATGGCAAGTGAGCTCAGACAGTGAGAAACGACAAAAACAAAGTTGTGCTTGTGTGTGTGTAGTCTGTGTATGAAATGAATTCACACAAGCACAATCCTCAATTCTAAATCACGAGACACACGTTACGTTGATCCAGGGGAATTGAAAGTCTAACTCTAAATCACCAAGCACCACACAACAAGGTGTATGAGTCAGCAGAGGAGCATCACTTGAATTCAAACAGACACACACATATTCCCATTATGTCATGGATTGCCAAACTTATTATTCACAACAGCAGTCGCTTACTGACACTCCAATACAATTAAATAATCGACCATACACGTACCAATCAGCGGGACTCATCTCTTCACCAAATTTTGCATACAATGCTTAAAATCCAAACACGATTTGTGTGTACAAGTACAAGACACATTTATTCGTTGTGCAATCTCGTGTCATTTGCAGTTAGCAAAAATTATTTATGTCCAAATTGTCTAAACTTAACATGACAATCAATACTGAATATTCAATTGTGTTACTGCGAAACTGCTTTTCTGTGAAATTCCTTTACGAAACGAGCCAGGTGTTTTTTTACATTTTTCATGGACTTGTATACGTGCAATCGCAATCCATCCATCTGGCATATGAACAGGTGAACCAACATGGTACATTACTGCAGAAGCAGTAGCAGTGCTTTCCGAAAATTGAAAACACAAAATAAATAATCATAGAGTTCCCTTTGGAGCAGCTTCTTCTCTCGTTAATTGAAACTAAATTGGTAGTTGCACGCATTTCTCACTTCTAAGGAAGTGTAACTAAATAACAACGAATCATTAAATACTTCTCCCTTACTAATGATGAGGACAGTTATATTGTAGTGGGGATAGTGTTGGGGCTTAATGAAGTGTAGGTGGTAGACCGACACCGACGGGCTACATTTAACAACCATCATACTTTTCGTGTACAGCGTACTTGAAACATGCAATTTTTCACGGTCCGTGAACACTTTGCTTCCATATGAATTTAATGTCTGGAGGCCCACGCAATCAGGGGACATTACAAACCACTACGAACAGTACCAACTATAAGCATTGAAGTAAATTGTACCTTTGCTTTTTTAGTTTGCATCCATCTCCTTCCGACTTTTACATATTTTCTCAGCCAACTCGACTCTCGTGTCAAAACCAAATTCCTCGACTAATTTCAAACGGAAATGCGTTCCTTGCTGGGCTTAATTAAACACGTTCATGCCACACGGTGGTTTGTGTGCAACACGAAGGAAGACGGGGAAGGAGCTTCTTATTATTATTACTCTCACAGAATTCATCGACACTTGACAACATACCGTAGATCGTGTAGCTTTAGTTATGCATCACGACAATGGAAAGGAACTCTTTTCATGACTTCCACATATCCACGATGACCATCAGACTCACCCTTGATACTTTACATTCAAGTTCAGGGCCTTTACACTCAATTTATGTAATATAGAAGTTCATGTCCACCTTACTTAATACTAACACCAGGTTGCACGTACGGACGAGTAGCAGTGAGGCGGACGGAAGAAGGATGATCCGTATCTAAATTATTTTATCACCATTTCAAATCTTCTCTCTGTATCTTCAATTCACGTCTGGTCTCGTAGTACTGTTCATCCGTTCACTGATACTAAAATCTAACAATCTAACAATACTCTATATTTCTTCTATTTTATTACTCTACTCCACTCTAGAAATATAATACTTCAAAGACCAGGTCCATCTCCGTAAAAGTCATTTGTCTGTCAAGTGCAGGAACACAATATGCACTTCATTCAATTTGGACTGTAGACTTCTTCGATTTTTTATCGTATTTCCTTTAAAACTAGTACACAAATTGAGGTACAAAGGGTACAAAGAAGTCAAGTGTGAATTGTATAGAGCCACAGAGTCACGATAGGAATCAGGGATGGCGCATCAAATCCTTTTAAACTGTGTTAACCAAAAAGATCGGTTGACAAGAAGGAAGATTTATTGGAGAATGACATTCTCAACTAGAACTCGTGTTAACCCTTTTCCTTCTATTATTATGAACCTGTGGAAAGCACCTGAAGGAGAGTCATTTATCAGGAAAATTCCAACCGGGAGGGTTAAACGTAGACCAACTCTTTTATTTTATATTGCCATAAGATAAGATTGAGGTAGGATTGTGTGTAGGAAGTAGGAAGAAAAGGAAAGTAAAAAAGAAATACAAATACTGCCCATCCACCGTCTCACAGATTACTTGAAGACATAATGGCGAGATAAGACATTTCCATATCCATAAAAGTAAAAGACTCTCGATGTGATCTCAACCTTTCCACATAAAAACGTCTGTTAAAAGGAAATCTAATTGCAAAATACGAGCCATTTGTGTCTTCCGATTTACTTTTTGCTGTCTTAAATAACACAGCTCGTTAAGAGTGTCGGATAAGTTCAAACTTAAACTCGCTGAGTCTCTGAGCAAATTCTCTCTTAACTAGTTTACTATTTGAGTAGAAGTAGCAATTTATCGGGGAAAGGATCTATGAATTATGGCATGTAGTTTTAATTGGAAGTTCTGCCCTATCATCTCACCTTCCCTCCATCCTCTTTCAAAGAAAGATGATTTAATTGGCAAGTATGCACATACATTGCTTAAACATTAGAGAGACTACACAGCAGGCTTTTAAGTTTTTAGTGAAAAACTGGAAGACTAAGAGCCAAATGAAAAAGTGGTGGACACAGTCTCACAAGTTCTGACTTAGTCAGTCTGTTTCTGTTAACACCAACTGGTTTCATTGAGCTTATCCTTCGTTCGTAACTACTTCTTTAATTGCTTTCGCTTTACCTTCTGCAAGGAATGCAAATTAACGTTAAATGCTCTCCGAAGAAGGCGAATTTCTCGAAGCACAGAGGCCATAGGGACACTCGGTGGAACTGGAAGAACAGCAAATATTCATTTCCACTTGATTATCCAATTTCTGAACTACCAAACTACCAACTTCGTCATATCGAATAAATTAGTGAATTTCCCTCGTCTCGTCTTCTCGTTAAACTTTTAAATAGATTCTCTCGAATTCCTAGCATTCTTCCTACAGACTCATTAAGCAGCTGAGGCAGTGGAATTAAAAGTATTCGTGTCGTCGTCAGGTGAAGTCTTCAATGGTCTTCTTTCACTTACGACAACCCGAGAATATCCAGCAGAGCTCGGAGGCTGCTACACTAGTCATTAAATTTTAAAGGCAAACAGTAACTAACTATACAGTCCAAACTACCCTTGTACTACTAATACTACAACTTCTAGGAGAAACTTCTGAGACTATGCAAATGAATGCAAATATCCAGTCTTGGTGATTTACTCCTTCTCAACACACACACACCGCCACCACCTGCACCTTCAACCGTACTCCGTAGTTAGTGTCGCCTGACATAAGGTCAAACATCCAGCAGCTGGTAATCTTAAGAATATCTGAAGATGTCGAATTCTCCCTAGACAATTTAAGCACCTGCGTCAACATCCACAGCCTAACAGCGTAACTAGATTTCTCCCAAACTCTCTATAGACATTTTCAATCTTGTTCTCGACTCACTCAACATCCATCAACTTTGGATTGAGTTTTCCTCAATCCCTTCAATCTCCCATAACCCGTGAAAAATCCGTGACGCATTAACAAACTCACTTTCCCTCTCATTCAACTCGCACTTTTATTATTACAGACTTCCAACTACCAAACTACCAACTATACCAAATTGTTTTCAACTTTCAACATTATGAAGCCATATTTAAATTAATTTACCCTAATTTTCTCACAGTAAAAAGTGGTAGGCAGTCACACCGAAGCTAATTGCAAATAAGCTTAGTTGTCTATACGAGTTATTCTTGTTGTTATGTTATGCAGTAGCAATAAACCATTTCATATCTTGAATCATTATTGCTCTCTTTAGACTCTCACGATCCATACTCGTTGGCTAATGATCCATTGCACCTCACTCAGAAGTCAAAAGTAGTTTCCTTCAATTCGTCCAAATCACACGTCTTGGTATGAAAAGATAATTAACTCCACCCCCTCCACACACTTCATTCACATTTGTCAAGATAATCCTCGTGTAAATCTTCCTCCCCATTATACCCTGTCAGATAATTAAGCAACGCGATCCATGTAGGACATCAAAGGATGAGAAAAACTCGGCCATTGCCTTCTCCTCATATCTCACCTAACCATCCGCTTTTTTATTCCCAGTTCATAAAAATGTCCAGTCTTATCAAAGCCACACTGCCGATTCGTACAACTCGCATTTCTTGCCTCATGCGATTGCGTTTACGAGCCAGTTGGCAGTTAATGTAAATTCATACAGAAGTCCAGAGAGCAGGCAGCTATATAAGCTATCTTTGAACTACACCAGCAGCTCTTATGTAAGCATGAATACCCTTCGCACTAAAACTTTACCATCATCATTCATCATTTTACATCATTTCTCCTTTCCAGCCCATTAATTACAAGCTTAACTTCGTTCTCCCATTCATTAAAGACTTGGAGAGCAAGGAAACCTCATTTAAACTGCATTACCATACACAACATCACTTGTTCCGATCTCCCTCACTTTTTTCTTACAACTGCCAATTGCGTCTTTTCTTCATTCACAAAAATTCGCGAAGCATATTAAAATTCATTAATCAATGTATCATCTCTTTTCACAACTTCCGAACCTGC
>JAQGAD010001338.1:0-20641 GCA_034696625.1 Isotomurus palustris | reverse complement strand
TCTCTCGCATCTGTTACTTGATCCCTAGTCCCCAATCATTTTACTTTTAAGTACTGCTGCGTCTCCACTGCTAATCCATATAAATAATTTATTGCTTTAAGCAGTCGAACATCAGCCGCAGAACATATGAGTGAGATGGCTAGACATCTCAAATCTTTCAGTGGCTCGTATAACAGTCAATTCTAATATCCATGGCCCATAAATATCCAAAATGCATGAACAGCAAAATTCCAAACCCTGAATCTAACAGCAAATCTCTCCAGTTACAACTGTTACAAGTATGCCTCTTGCACGTACAACGAATCATTTTCAATCGAACCACAAACCGTATGTTTACGTAAAATCATTTCATGTCATAAAGTCATAAGTGTTTGCAACATTGATTTGTCAGTACAAGACAAGTCGGCAGCCGTATGAAGTGTCAAGCTGACATTTTGGCATCTCTTCTACTGGCATGACGTGTGACAATGTGAAGTACCCACATGTATAACCTTAACGCATTAACGTACAGATCAACTGTTTAAACCCTATGATTTAGGATTTTATATTTTTACTACTTATTTTATTTTAAATTTATATAGCAATCTATCGAACAAAGCCCTGTTACAATGAAATGGAAGGTGACTCACTTTCACACACACTTCTTGTACCAGGAGATAAGTTTTTGCTAAGACAATAATAGAGAGACATTACATTGCACAAAACACCCTACCTGTAGCCAAATATGAAGTGCTAATCTCATAATCAATCTCCCTCCCTTCGCATCAGTACAACTTTACGGCAGCTCCAGATTCCAGATTCCAGATTATTTAGATTATATTTTTAGCCTGTAGAATAGTAACCCTTCCTTTATATTATAGTCAAACTGATTGTGAGATTTGGTATATTGGGAATCAGCACGAACGACAATTAGCATTGAGAGAGAAGTGACTGAGAGTTGGGATCTGTGATATCTAAGATTAGATTAACTACGTAAATATAGATAGGAAGAAGATAATGTTACAGTCAACTGGATTCTGATAATATTGAAAGATCATAGAACCTGTGCAGACATAACAATAATTGGTTCATCCTAACCCTCCTCGCCCTGAAAACGTCTTTCTTTGGACTTGAGTGTGTATGGAATATGGAACTGTTCAATAGCTCACAGCAGCACTACAGAGCAATATTATTAGCATCTTAGCATCCCAGTTTCTATTTGTATCTCTAATAGTCATTCACAAAATAGTGTGTGTCCGACCGTTTAAGCGGAAGGATGCTGTGAACAGAACCAAAAGACTTTAAGTGAAGTCCTCCTCGTCTCTCCATGCCACTCGCACGAGGAACCACCACCACCTCAACTCACCAAACGATTCACGACCCATTGGGCAAGTTTATTATTACCTACCTGCACTCTCTGCAGTACCGTCACACTTTTGTTTAGGACACAGATCCCTTCATTCCCTTCGCCCAGTCATCTCACATCTCATAATAAATATATATATAATATATATATATATATATAATATATATATATAGTGTCCTTCGTCTGTCTACTAATAGAGATCTCTTAATATCATTCATCCTCCCTATTGCTTTCTTCCTCATCATCTGTAATTGTTATTCTTTACAGATAAGGACCATGCAGTGGAGCCTGTGGAGTCATTGAAATTGAAACATTTGAAACATCAAAAGTTTTCTAATCCTCATCACCAGCATCCTTTCTCGTTCGTATGGTTTGCTTATCTCTCCATTTTGGTTTAAGTAACAATTAAGTGATAACATGTGACAGTATAGAGATACATTGTGAATTGTGATTGTGACAGTGTGGCCACATGTTGGCCTTTAAATTTAAATTGTGTGTGTGAAAAAGTGATAAGCTGAAGAGATCGAGTGGAAGAACCCGAGAAGTGACGTTGTCGAAGGTTATTTTATTTACTTTTGAGTGAGGCAGGAAATCTGGAGGGAATTAACACCAACATCATGAATGTAAGTGGGATCTGTTCTTGAAGTTAAACAAATGGGACTTTAAAACAAACTTGCTTCAAGCTTTATAATTTTCATTACTTTATTACTCTGTAGTTATTTCCACCAACTTCTAATTTAAGTTTCTTCTGGTGGGTGAGCTAACTAAGTTGGGGTTTTAGTTTTTAGTGTGTTACTTACAATTGCAATACAATCAGGTATCAGATATTTGACATTGGCAATTGGCATCTTGAGAATTTCTTACTCCACTATTATTCATTTTGTAGATTTCCCTGAATAATGTTATTGACTTCGACTATTACGGTGCAGTGTGCGTACACAGTACACAGAATCTAACGCAAGTTTGTTTGGACTGTGGAACTCTCATCTCTCAGATCATATCGTTATCCTTACGTGGACATGCAAGAACGAAGGTTCTTCTCATATACATATTGAAACAGTTGACAATTTTGTCTCTATTTAGGTTGAGTTGCTTGCACATTAACATAACATATTTTGCATGCTATGCATTTTGGCAAACTTGCTGCACTTTTCTTGTAAGCAGCTTAGTAGCTGTCTTTGATCTGTGTTTGATGAATTAGCAAAATTCAAAATTCAAGATACGGATGCTTAATTGCATACAATGTGAGTGAGTGCTGACAGTGCTGAGTTAGCAGTGCACTTTACCACTTCACTCGCTCATTCATTTCATTCATAAGTAAATCGATCTTTGTCCTCAGTTTGAGATCATCATTCAGCCTTGGCATGATGCGTAGGTAGTAGCTTTTAGTAATAGAAACCTGAGTAGGAAGTGTGAATGCTTGCTTGTCATTGCTTGAGTTTAGTAAAAACAGTTCATTTATGCGTTTCATTCCAACGTGTTTGCTATTTCCTGGATGCGATCAGAATTGGGTTTTTGTGTTATAGGTACAGAAGTTAGTGTTAGTGAATCCAAAGGACGGTTTAATGACGGATTCAAGAAAGAGGTTGTTGGATAAAACTGGATGCCCACATTTCAAGGGATCCCATGCCTCAAAAACTTGGCATACGAAGTTGGACTATGTTGTTCCATCTGATATTCACATGTTCTGGGAAGGAGGATCGAGTTCTTCCCACAAGGAGGAAGGAAATGTAGTTTCCACGCTGTCAATAGTTTTGGTTGGGAGTGCAAACCCTCCTGACCTAACTCAATATGCTGCTACAGTCAAGAAAGTCGTATTCTTCGGGCACATTTGTAGGATGAAGACTGCACTTCAAATGGTGACCCAGCTCAAAGCATGTGAGACCGTGGAATTCTTGTTGGGTTCCAAAGAACAACTTGAGATGTACTACTTCGATGATGACAAATTGTCAGCTGCGGTCAGTGAAGATAATGATTTAGTCTTGGATGGAGGTGTGAATAGTCATGTAGGAACGGTAACTATCAAAACGAGCGTGTCACAAAGTTCTCCATCAGAAAAGGCGACGATGAAGGAAATAGTACAAAAACAGATTGAGACTGTTTTGAATTATGGCCCAAGAATGTGGCCTAGTGTGAAGAAAATGATCGTGGATTTACCTGGCGACGGAGCTTACTTGGACTTGGTCAAACAATATTTACCGATGTGGAGTGGAATCTACCAATCCTACGGTGTCGAGATGAAACACTCTAAGATTTGCTTGGGAAGGAAGACTCCGGATAGGGCCAGAAGAGTTTCTGGAGTAGACAATAATTGCCACTTAGAAACAGAACATTCTGCTAGTCGAGCTGAAGAAAATGTGAGAAGAAGCTGTGATCATGAGAACAGCGGAGTTGTAGCTCAGCCACCTAAAACAAAAATTACGAGAAGCGAAGTTCCTTCCGTGTCTGGTGTAGCTAACGGTAGTCGAGTAGCTGACCGTGTTCCTGTTCAAATCCAGCCTGATATAAATGCACCCGGGATGGAAAAAGAAACAGTCGAAATCAGTGGAGAACGAGGGATACAGGACATCAAGGTACATATACTGTAAACATCACGTTGGGTTTCTATCATCCTATGTTTAGAGTCACTGGTAACTAATTTTTATGTGTAAATATAGCCTTCGCTGGAAAGCCTGAGTTCCGACTCCCGCATCACCGATACACAAGAAGAATATATTGAACCTAGGTCACCTATTGCTGATCTTAGCTGGGACGTTGACGTTAGTAGAAGTCCAATATATTGCAACCCGTCCAGACCTTCGGACATAGCAGTCAACAGTATTGAAACTCAAGCCGTAAGCAGTAACTTTTCTCAGCAATCGTTTAAAGTGTGTGCTGATCTATCCAATGCCAGGGAACCTTCCTTAAGTCCAGTAAAATAACCCCGTTTACTTGATTTTAATATAAAACAGTAATAAGCAGTTTGCTAATCTGTATAAATTGTATCAATTAAGGTATCATCATTATCCTCTCCTTCCCTTATATCATCGTCTAATGAAGAAGGAGAAGTAAAGTCTCAGGAAGATCCAGTGACTCCACAAGCTGTCACAAGCAACCCTATTTCCCGTGTTTTTACTGATGAACTCGCGCAGCAATTTCTGAGACGTGGCGAGATGACACCTGCGGTTTCTTCTGCATATGAAAGTGACACTGGCAGTAGTACACATCGTGGACGTAATTCCAGATGGGAACGAGAAGTTGATTCGAAAAGTACGTCAGGATCTTCTAGACAAGATGCTCGATCACCCCGACAAGAAGGACAAGATGTCTATATGGGAAGACAGAGTACAAATGAGCACAACATCGTGATTATGGGGGTCCCAGAAGACTATTCTTTAGAACAGTTAAATGATATTATGCTACGAATTCTTCCAAACTGGTCAAAACAAGTAATCGATTCTAGAGTCGGATTAGGGTTACGGGGACCACGTCCCTTAAAGGTCACCTTGAGTAGTCGAGAAGAAGTGGAAGAAGCAATTGCAAATGCGAAACGCTTCCCAATTTACATATCTGAGTCATTTTGCTTGCGAGTGGGAAAGTACCGGGCAGAACTTGATGGAGCTAATCAGCCTAGAAAATTTAGTTACCGGGGGAAGAGTAAGCGCTACCACCCAAGAGATCGTCGTGGAGGTGGAAATCCTAATTATCGCAGAATGCAGCGTCAAAGACATTCTAGATCAAGATCCAGGTCCCGATCGAGCTCACCGTCGTGGCGCAATTCAAGATCAAGGTCGAGATCACTGTCGCGATCGTCGAGGTCCAATTACTAGATGCCTTGAAAGCAGCTGGCTTCTCTACGATTAATGTATCAACATCGTGTAATTTATACTGCGTATTCTAGTTATATAATTCAGCATTTATTATACTTTTCCTCTTGTCTATTTTTATACAACAATAATGCATCGTTATGAATTCAATTTCTGTCTGAGTTACAGTTAGACTGATCTGGTGAGACTGACTCGGCTTGATACACAACACAACTCCAACATCTTTGAACAGTTTTTTGTTCTCTTGTTAAACGAACTAACATTTCCCTGATAGTCAGAAATCAAGAAAGAACCTTATAATGATATAGCATTAGATGGTTTAAGCTCTGAACTGTTGTATTGTACGTACTAATGTTTGTTTTCTGCGAACATTTCTGCTTAACACCAATCTCTTCAACACCACAAAGAACCTATTATAGTTGTAATATCTAGTTTAAAAAGTTTTAATGTTCACACTCAGACGCTTGCAGTCTAACTGATACAAGACGTCTCTTTAGTTATATAATAGGAGTGTGAATGCATGTTATTTGTGAAAATCTACAACCAAAAAATGTACGGTAATTCAAGTATGGAATGAATGATAGTAAGATTTCAAAAATCACAGATATTTTATTACATTTAATACAAGTATGAAAAATGTATGTTATAAAAATTGTTGAATTAAACATGCTGGTGGAAGCTAGTTCAATCAATATTTTATTTTTTATCGACGCTATTATTGGAAGAAATTATCTGATTCAAAAGTTTATTCGTGTTTTCGATCTAGTACACTGATTTTGCATACAATTATGAACCTTGTACATTTATTTGGTTATTACATTTTGTCATTCAAGTATTCGACAAATGCATTTGTACTTCGTTCGCTGTTGTACTCTTCAGCATATTCCCCATCTTTGTAAAGATAGAATGTAGGATATCCTTGCACAGGATGCTCATCATTTCTACAAAGCTTTTCAGTTACAAAATAAAAGTTAAAAGCTCATTCCTATGATGTTCAGAATCAGATATATTTGAAACATGCATGCTTACTTCCTCATTTTTATCGCAGTCAACTGCTCCAAAAGCTACTTTTCCTTTCAGCTTCGAAGCAGCTCCAGCGAATGGTTTTCTGGCTTGTTTACTGTAACCGCACCCTGAAATATTTATTTGATTACGTCTGTGATCGGATGACAAAGATGGGATATTCAAAGAAGTTATCACTGGATGTTGATTATCTAGATCTGACAACTTTTGTTGTAGAAACTTACATGTTGTGTAGTACATCATAAATACCGTGGGATTACCCTTCACGAATTCCTCGTTGGTATCAGTCGTAACTTCCGTAACGTGCTGAGCTCCTTTAATTCCTTTCCAGAATGCAGCGTCTGAAGTTGCTCCTACTGACATGGAGGCATCAGACTTTGAACACTTCTGTGCGAAAGTCTGCGTGCAAATCGCACCCAAGAAAATTAGAATAACTGCAAATTTCATTTTGAAAATTTAAGTTTTCAAATTGCTACAATTGTATGATATTATTCGAGTGATGTAAAGTTTCCGTTCACATGCCTTTAAATACTAAAGTGGCATCTCAAATTGCGGTTGAGTTCACAATTAATAGCTCAGTAAAACACATTTTGTAAAATGTTCTTGAGGAATTCGTAGAACATTAATCTGAATGATTTGATGAAATATGAGAGAACCAATAAATTACCCACAGTGGGTTGTCGTTGCTTATTTGAAGGGCGAATAGAATGTGTATTCATTTATAATACTAAGGTACCTTACCAATATCGTATCATAGTTATAGGCATCACTGATAATATCTAATACATGTTGCGTTTGAAACCGAGAATGAATATAATTTTTTAAATAATTCAAGGAAGGAATAATTAAAATAACACTTTAACAGATGGAGGAGTAACAATTTTCTAGAGAACTGTCCATAAAACATAGAGTACCACATAGCAATAAAATATAATCTTAATATATTACTATTCACTGTTGGTACAATATATCATTTATTTGACATTACCGTTTTGGAGTAGCTTGCAATCAATTAAACAAAGCTAATATCAAATATGTGGATAGACATATAACAAATCTTCCTACATTCGTCTCTGCACAAGACGTTTGATGTAGGATGTCCTCGGTAGTTTCGCTTTTTCTTGAATCGGTTGATGTCGATAAAGTCTTGTTGTGCGCACGTTCTTGCACAAGATTTGATATCATTCCCAAAAAAATAACGAGGCTATTTGGAGACTCCTTTGCGAACTCATCACTGATGCTTGTCACGAACTTTCCATCAGTGAACACAAAAAAATCAGGTACAGCAGTAATTGTTCGACGCGGTTTGTCACACAGCTAAATAACAATATAGTTTGGACTTCAAAAACATCCCATTAATTATACTTTTAACTAGATCATTTTATATCATAATTACCTGCGACTGGTCGCCACAGTCAATTGCCGCAAACTTAAATGACGTAGGTGCTTGAGCTTTCATAGCAAGTTCTGCATATTTCGATCTGGCCCTTTTACTATAACCGCACCCTTTACAAGACCGAATAAAATTTATTATTATTTAGCAGATGCAATTATGTTTCCGTACTTTTAATGTTTAAAATGTTAATGAGTCTTACAAGATGCATAGTACATAATCACAATCATCGAGTTATCTTGGAGAAAATATTCATAATCCTTTGTAGAGACTTCTACTATTTCATCAGCTCCTCTTATGTCTTTCCAAAAAGCAGCAACAGACCTACCAAAAACTTTCGGCTTAGCAGACATTTCGCACTTATTTTGGTTATCTACGGCTGAAGAGCGACCTAGCAGAACACTTAATATTATCATGTTGAATACTGTTACAATTAAAAGACTGAGATTCTGTCTTGATTTCTTCATCCTGAGTACTTTTTTAATTACAAGGTTTTGAATATTGTATGGATATGGAATTGCAACCTCGTGGGTCATTTAGACCTATACAAGTTTGCTTCCTTCAACTTGTATGTATATCTCGTAGGACAGTTTAATAGATTATGTCTCAAGATTGCACGGTAATTGAAATAAGACTCCAGCAGTTTATACGCAAGAAATATGCTGATAAAAGTGTAAATCTGGTTCAAGTTCAGCTATAACTTATAACCCTACAACTAATTGTAAGTAAGAGATTGCCGATTCGCTTGTAGCAAGAGAGGATTCAACTGATGCAGTATTGATAATTGATTGCTGAAAACAGACTGAAGACGAGATGATATCTGAATCTTTGATTAAGCTGAAACTCGCATTCAAGACTGTTATCCTTTTATGAGGATGCCGCACAGTTTACTTCACTATACTAAACATGAAGATGGGATAGGATTTATTGGGTTTGATTTGTAAAGACAGGAAGCAATAGCAATAAATTTATACACGCTACACATAACAAACATGGTTAAAGATTTAAATTAATTCTGCATGAAACATTCATAGGAATATCGATATTTTTTACAATAACAATTCCAGTGGTTTGATCAAGTTCGAAATCAAGATTCTTTCTAAATTCAGGCTTCGTTTCACTGTTGCTGACAGGAGTTAGAGTCACATTCTTAATCTTGATGGCGACATTTGACGTAGATCCCCAGATTTGCAATGAAGACAGCCTTAAACTGTTCATCACCGGGTAGCCATCATTTTCCACTTCGGTAATTAGCTCTCCATTTTCGAAAGTGTATTTGGCAAGGTAGTAGTTTCCGTTGATGAGAGTATCTGAATTTAATACTTATTTTTTAGCTGAACATCCGTATGTGTCATTATCAGAGACATGCGTCATAATTTTTATAACCTTTAGAATCGCCATCATCGAAATACAGTCTTCCTTCTGCTCGTTGATTTGCATCGAGAGAAATTATGAAATCGAATGGATTTTGCGATGACAAGTTTGTATTAATCGCTGGGGCTTGTGTAGGTAGGACAGAACCTCCTCGAAGGAATATGATCACTTTGTCCATAGGAGCATTTACTTCAATAGGCATGTCGTTTATCGGCTCAATCTTCACTCCTGAAGGGTATTCATACCACAGCGTTTCTTGTGGAAGGTACACACTTCTAATTAATACTCCTTCCTCCAACACAGGACACACCATCAGTGCTAAAGTACACAAGATTATAATTGGTAATGACACCTGAGCATAAGATCAATAAATATTCACGTAAATATTCAAAGTATCGATTGGCTTACAGGATCCCCAGAGGAACTGACTGTCAATTTCCAATGCTTTGGGATTCGTTGGAAATTCATGCCACAATGGCCGAGCAACTGTATCTCCTCGAGTTGCATGATAGTAGAATAAGGTGTAAAGATAAGGTAAGAAAGTATAACGGTCATAGAGAGCATTTTTGGCTGCTAGAGCCACTTCTTCCCCAAAGTATCCCGGATCTTGCAACTAAAAGAAATGTGAAGTGTAAGGGAAAGGTCTTGATCGTAAACGTTTAATAGGATGAAGGATCTTACAGCAACTCCTCCATTGTGATTCCTGGAGAAAGGATAAAACGCTCCGAGTTGATGCCACCGAAGACACATCTCCGCAGTGGCATTTCCAATGAAGCCACAGATATCTGCACCTACGTGTGGAATGCCCCAAGTGTTGAACTGGAACATTCCAATAATGGATGTGTGGAGGTTTGACCATTGTGAAAAGTTATCTCCAAGCCAGTGAGCTGTGTTCTTTCCAGAGCCAAGGAAAGTGGAACGAGAGAGAATGAAAGATCGTTTTCCAGGAAGAGATGCAAGAACAGCCCTAGACAAAAATCCGATTATAAAAATATTTAGATATTTCGTACTTTGAAGAGGAACAGTTTCAATTAATTTGTTTAACTGTAATTTACTCTTTAGTAGCTTCAGCTTGAAACCAACCGTAGAGGGAATGAGTGTTGTATTGTTTTGAAAGACTATCGACATGATCAGGACAAAGAGTTCCATCCGAAAGGAGTCTGTTTCTTATCACTAAAGACGGTTTAAATTGGAAATTACGTGTTAAGTTTTTTTTGTATATTAGTGGCTGTTAAACTTACTTGGAATGTACGGCGGACTATTGTAATTGTTAATTTCACATCCCTCGAATAAATCTCCACTTGCGAAGTTCACTGGTTCATTCATATCCTAAAAATCGAAACAAAAATTAAAATCCCCCAGACTTCCCCAACTGCAAAATAACTCCTTCGCCTTACAATCCAAATTCCATCGAAGTCAATAAGCTTCTTAAACTCTAAGAACAAATTCTTCCAGTATGTCTTGGTAGATGATTTAGAGAAGTCGGGATATTGAACAGGATCAACCGGCCATACTTTTCCTTGGGCTGGAGTTCCGTCTTCCTTTTTAATCCACACGTCATATTCATTTCCAGTTTCATATGCTGGATATGTGCCTGCAGGTTCTCCGTTACTAATTCCTGGATCCTGGAACATTCAATCAATTCAACTCATGTGTTGCGGAGTACGCGTATAAAAGTACGCTTAATTGGTGTTTGACATACAATAATAGTAATAAAGCGCATTCCTTTATCATGAAGCTCCTGAATAAACTGTGGCAGCTCAGAGTATCGTTCTTGAGACAAAGTAAAGTCCAATTCCCTTTCCATTAAGTCACTATCAATGAATTGAACGTCCTAAAACCATATTGAACGTGTAATTAGAGTAAGTTTTTTACGCAATTAGGAATCTAGCAATGAATGTTACATGAGGAATTCCATATTGAGCAGTTCTATTCACAGCAGCCTTCACGTTGTCCAAACCACCGTAATTATATTTACACAGTTGGAAACCCAAAGACCAATAAGGTGGGATGTCCATTCTTCCCACAGCCTGCGAAAGTAAACATAATTACCATCACATTAATTGCCCTAATTTACCATTTTCATAGTATTTGGGTAAGCTGAATTTATGACTTACCTCAGTATACTGCTGAACAGTATTTTCAGGCGTTGGTCCCAAAAAAATGTACACATCAAAAATTCCACCGATAGTTCGGTAAAGAAGGGAAGGAGTTGGGACAACTAGGAACTCTGTCAGCATTTGAAATAATTCGTATTAAGCTTCACCGAACTCGCATGACTTCATATCACGTATACCTTGAGCATTGCTGTTGATAAAGACAACGGAATGAGTATTTCCTGCAGAATCTTCCACAACTGTGTAATGCGGGTGGACACCATACATATTCGCGTTTCCCTGAACAAGCATATATTGTTTGCATTCCTAAATGGTTTGTATAATATTAAGTTTACGACTTCACACCTCTGGAGGTTGATCTCGTGTGTACAAAGGCCAAATTCTCCTCTGGTCAAAATTATGTTTGTAAGTAGTCTGTTCATTTTCTCCAATTCCGTACAAATTAGTGGAGGGTAGCCGTGTTGAGATTTGCATGTATTGGTCCTCAAATGTTAATCCGCCCAAAGAAGTGTCAAACAGTACAGTTCCAGTTGACTTTCTAATGACTTTGAAGGAGAAAACTGGACTATCCGAAACCTCAATTTCATACATGCGGTTTTGATTGTCTCCAGTCGGTAGATTGATTACCAATGGGACTCTCCACCTTGTGAAGTCACTCAATGGTGAAATCTGTTTTCAGAATGCAAGCAAATAAATTATATTGCTCGTATGCCTCAATTCCAAGCCAATCGAGCTCTCGGTTTGCACAATATATAGCGATTTTTAATTTACCACAAAGTGTAACCTGTAGTTGGAATCGAATCTAAATTCTAGGGACAATCTATCGTAATCATGACCGTAATATGTTATATTAGTAGCCCTTCTCAACACATAACTGATTCCATCAGGAGTGGTGATAGGGCTTCCTTCAAGCTTGTATCCATATGTCGCAGGAAGGTAGCAAGACGGACCAGTGTCACTCTCGCACCAACTGCAACCTTTAGCTTGGCATCCCAGTTGAGATGGAATATCGACCAAGTAGCAATCAATTCGTTCATCTTCAGGGATGCATGATTGACCTATGACAAAAAACACGTCGATAATGTTGCTGAAAGTAAAAGGATTTGACTTTCGAAATATATGTTTTACCTAATGTGCACCCAATACACAAGCTGATACCTGTCAGAAAAACTGCAATTTTCATTTTCTCTGTTCCTCTGAAGGTGCTTATGTGAAGATTTTAGCCAGGAAAGTAAACTAATTGTAATTTGGTGCCTGGTTAACTGAAGGGTTGAGAATTTTAACAGCTCGATAAGCAGGTCGATAAAAAATAAGAGTAAATTCAGGTAACTGTGATATGGACTTATATAATTTTAATCTATGAGATTATGGGATTGGGTGGGTCTCTTAATCAGTTAATCTTTTAAATCATGAATCAAAGTGTGGAATTCATTTTTGGGCACAATGATTTAGTATGCATGACTTAAGATCATTAAAGAGGGTGTGGCGGTGCTAATAGTTGTATTTAATGATTATTTCGGTTTTAAGTTGGTGTACGGATAACAGTTTGAACATGCTATAATAATATTATCCACATTTCACTGATGTGAGTAAAACTGATTACAGTCATAGGTTATCGTCATAATAAACCACGGTGTTATTATACAAATGAAACCATCATAATCATCATCATATTTGATAGTTTAATGAAACTGAATCCATGGATGATTAGATTAATGTTAATCTTGCTATTTAATCTTTGTCCACTACAATCAGGAAGAAAGTTACGGTAATTGTAAGCATCTGTAGAGCAAATTTCATGAACCATTACATACCCTCATTCCAAATCGAACATTATTGTGTATTGTACTTAACATTAAAGGCGTCCGATAAACTTACGTTAAACAAGCAAGTGTTGTCTATTAAAAAATAGCCCCAACCTGAGACAGCAACTGTATTCATTTCGAAACACTCTTTTATTTCTGAGTAGACGTCAACCGGCATGCTTTTCCATGTGCTCTGATATTCTGCAAGTTCCATTTGAATACTTCTCGTCTATGAATTAGAAATTATCATTTTAGTACTCAAACTGCAATGAAAGGAAACATTAATTCAAATACCTTTGACACGATGTTCGCTGCCATCAGAAAAGTGGCACAACACAACCCTAAATCGTAGATGTTGATAATAGTAGCGTAGATATTGTCCCCTTTAAAAATTCGATTGAGAGATACAGCATAGTTAATCACTGTGACAAACACATATAGAAAAAATAGCTTTCCAAAGACAGAATTGAACATTTTACAAAATCTTCGCAACTCCCTAAATACTTTCATGAACTGGATAAGGAGATCTGTTTTTGAAATCAGCTTTCTCTCTTCGATCTCGGAGCTTGTCCTCGTAACATGTGGATTTGAACCTGTAGATGTTCCACTATTTCTTGTGCTATAATAAATCTGTAAGAAATCCATCGCGTTTTTCGAATCCCTGTACAATCAACCAAAGGGATAGGACTAAAAATAAAATTAACAAATCTACAAACATCATGTGAGCACTGTTGTAAAATACAAAAATGAAGTTCAAAATCACAAAGAGAATTTCCCAAGTACTCAGGCTACTTCCATCAAGCTTAGGAATTTCAGATCCCCTTACATAATCTGACGTTAGGAATAAAGAAAATTCAGCTTTAATTGCATGCATTCTCAAAACTTGTGCTTCAGAACCAGGCACAGGTATTAAAATTGGAATGAAATGTCTGAATATGTATAAAACACAAATAAGAATGCCCAAGATGCACAAGCTCCGTGAGAGAAACTTCACCTGGAATCCAGGATTTCAAATTAGCAATGAAATAGTTTTAAGCAGTTACAAAATGTTGCTTACGGTGGATCGACAATTCCTTTCTAGATTATTCGCATGCATGTAGTCGAGTAGGAGAAGGATAGAATCGCTCTCCAATAAAATTATTTGGTGAAATACTGCGTGCTGTATTTTTAAAATAAATAGCATGGCGTATCGAAAGTAGGACTTGGGAATAGTTTGATCACTTCTAGCGAGGATTCTTGTAGCCCGAATCGTATTCATGATGTCCATAATGATGAACACACAGTACAAAATCTGAAAATAAATTACTTTTTATTGTAGTTTACACAGTACCTGTACTATGTAAAAATATAATGTGTAAAAATGTCACAATCTTTAATTAATACCTTTCGAGTAGCATTTGAACTAATTTTGATAACCCTTGGGTCCGAAGATACAAAACGAAACGGGGAAATCAATATAATTGAAGTGAAAGTAAAATACGATGTTAAGCAGTCTGAGGAGTGTGACATTTCTGGGAGATGTATTTGTAAGTTTGCGAAACATGAAAACATGAAAACATGAAAAGAACTGAGGCTACACGTTGACCACACCTGCTGGAGTAGAATGCAAATAGTTATCGTTCCAAAAGGCAACGAGTACAATACAATCAAATGTCACAATTGTCTCGTTCTTGCTGCAGCGTCCTGTGACATGCAGGTAATTCTATAGTAGCCAATTTTCCTAATTAAATCACATTAAACACAACGATCATACACTAATGCACAAACACACGAAGTACATTGCAGAAGTGCTCAAACGAGAGCACATACCTTACTTTATTCAATTACAATATCACTCATCTATTAGTACTTATTATATAATAATTATAATAGTTAATGACTTCAGTGCAACAAAAAATATTGTCATGTTTTCGTCATTATGAAGCGAAAACATATCAAATTCTACACCAGTTTCAGCTTGAAGGGATAATTCATAGGAAGATTTACATTTTGTACTTGAATTACACTAGTTATCTCATTAAATTTCAGTTCCAACGACCTTGCAGGCATCCTTACATTTGTCTCTAAAACAGCCTCATTGTACACATTGTTCGGCGACCCAAGAATTTTTATGGAAGACAAGATCAGTACATTCATAAATGGGTAGCCATCATTTTCGATTTCCGTAGTTAGCTCTCCATTTTCAAACGTGTATTTTGCTAGATAGTAGTTTCCATTTGCCAAAGTTTCTAAATTCATCGAAAACCTTATTGTACACACGCAAAATAGCTGGAAATGTTCCTATGTGTATGTGAATTATACCTGCCGAATCCCCATCATCAAAGTACAATCGACCTGCAGCTCTTAGGTTTTGATCTAGAGGAATGATCAGTTCGAATGGATTCTTAGATGACAAGTTAGTATTTATGGCTGGTTCTTGCGTAGGAAGAATTACTCCTCCACGAAGAAACACGTTAACTTTCTCCAAAGGAGCATCTACAAGTACAGGTTTGTCCTCAGACGGTTCAACGCGGAGTCCAGAATAATAATCATACCACCAAGCATCCGGTGGAAAATAAACGGGAATCACTCGCACTCCTTCTGCCACCACGGGGCAAATCATAATTCCTGCGATAAGCATTACAATTAGCCTTTTAATATGCTTTTGAAGATTCCTGACTTTAACCATTTAACTCTGTAGATTGTCAACTACGACGAACCTGAGCCCCACATAAACTGAGTGTCCACATCAAGAGTCTGTTGATTGCTAGGAAATTCATGCCACAAAGCACGCGCAACTGTGTCTCCACCAACATTATGATAGTAGAATAGAGTGTACAGGTAGGGAAGGAATGTGTATCTCGTGTATAGCGCATCTTTTATTATAAGAGCGATTTCTTCTCCAAAGGATCCAGGGTCTTGTGGCTATTTATTTTAAATAGCAAAGTAGAAAAAGTCACGTTCACAAAAATGTGATACAAGTTTACAGTCTTCTCACCAAACCAGCTCCGTTGTGATTCCTAGCGAAAGGATAGAAAACTCCAAGTTGATGCCAACGAAGACAAAGTTCTGGGGTAGTGTCTCCTATGAAACCACAAATATCAGCCCCTACCATTGGAATACCCCAAGTATTAAATTGAAGCATTCCAACGATGGAAGTGTGGATATTCGACCAGCGAGAAAAGTTATCGCCTAGCCAGTGCGCTGTGAATTTTCCAGACCCAAGGAAAGTTGATCGAGAAAGTGTGAAAGCTCTTTTTCCTGGTCTGGAAGCGAGCACAGCTCTATCCAAGGGAAGTCACACGAATTTAAAAAAGAATATTTCATGCATTGATTTATGTAGTTTTAAACTCACTCCCGAGTTGCTTGGGCCTGAAACCAGCCATACATTGAATGTGTGTCGTACTGTTTGGAGAGACTATCCACATGATCAGGGCACAAGGTCGAATCAGACAAGAGCCGATTTCTGATCACTGAAAGATAAAATAAGGAAGTGTCACAATTCGATATGATGTAGGTAAAATGCAATTATTTACTGGGAGTATAAGGTGGACTGTTCAAATTATTCACTTCACAACCCTGATACAAGTCCCCACTGGCAAAATTAACAGGCTCGTTCATGTCCTAAAATTAAAAATAAGGTGTACAGCACAGTGCTAAAAATGAGTGTTGTACTTCGGCTTACAATCCATATTCCGTCGAAATCAATTAACTGCTTGAATTCTTGAAATAGACTTGTCCACCAAACTTTTGTGGATTCTTTGGAGAAGTCAGGATATTGGACTGGAGCTTCTGGCCACACTCTACCTTCAACGGGAGTTCCATCTTCTTTCTTTATCCACACGTCATATTCATTTCCTGCCTCATACGGAGTGTATGTACCTGAAGGTTCTCCATTACTGACTCCCGGATCCTACGGAATTACTTATAATTTAATAACAGCAAAATTCGAATTTGTTTTAAGCCTTGCATATAGTACCACAATGGTTATGAATCTCATCCCACGGTCATGAAGATCGTTCACGTAGGCTGCAATCCCTCCAAATCTTTCCTCGCTGATTGTGAAGTCCAAGTCTCGATCCATCAGATCCTTGTCTACGTATTGCACATCCTGAAATACCATAAAACGTCTTACTCATCTTCAATCCCAATCCCAGTCACACTCATTTTTAGTGTCTGCACTCTGCACTCACATGCGGAATTCCATACTGAGCTGTTCTGGCCACGGTTTCTTGTAAAACTTCCAAAGTATTGTAAGCGAATCTGCACAACTGGAAACCTAAAGACCAATACGGAGGAATGTCCATGCGTCCTACGGCCTGCAATGTACCGTAAAAGTTAATTGAATTATTTGCATAAGATCCCGCAGCCGAGCTTAGTCGAGTGTTCTACTTGCTTCTGTGTATTGTTGCACAGTATTTTCAGGGGTAGGTCCCAGAAATATGAAGAAATCAATTAACCCTCCAATAGTTTTGTAAACGATTGCAGGTGTTGGAACAACAGTAAACTCTAAAACCCGAAGTAAAAAGACACTCGTCTATAGATATATTATTCCCAGAACTATAGTACACAATTAATTTGAAAAGTTTCAAAACTAACCCTGTGCGTTGCTGTTGATGAAAACTACTGAATGTGTGTTTCCTGCTTCATCTTCAACCACTGTGTAATGTGGATGGACTCCGTACATATTTGTGTTGCCCTGAATTTAAGAATGAATTCGAATTTCCGTTTTCAAATTAATAGCTAACAACTGGCGTATACCTCGGGAGGCTGGTCTCTGCTGTATAAAGGCCAAATACTTCGTTGGTCAAACTTGTGCTTATACGAAGTCTGTTCGTTCTCCCCAATTCCATACAAGTTCGTGGAAGGCAGTCGTGTGGAGATTTGTAAAAATTGTTCAGCAAAAGTCAACCCACCCAAAGAAGTGTCAAAAATTACGGTTCCAGTAGACTTTCGAATCACTTTAAAAGAAAATACGGGGTCATCCGAGGCTTCAAAGTCATACAGCAAGTTGTCGTTGCCCTCCGACGGTAAGTTGATATTCAGAGGAACTTCCCACCGAGGACCTCCTTCATACAACTATTGCAAAGATACAAAATAAATACGAAGATTTAAAAGCTCAGTCATGTTTTTGCTTTGCTTTGCATAAAAATATAGCCCTCACCTTCACTCGCATTCTGTAGTTAGACTGAAACCGAAACTCAAAAGTGATAAGAGGGAAATCATGACCATAATATGTTATATTAGTAGCCCTTCTCAAAACATAAGTGACTCCATCAGGAGTGGTGATCGGGACTCCTTCAATCTTGTACCCGTAAGACGGAGGAAGAAAGCAAGAAGGTCCCGTGTCACTTGCACACCACGAACATCCCTTCGCCTGACATCCCAACTGCGAAGGGATATCCACTAAGTAGCAGTCAATCCTTTCATCCTCCGGAATGCATGATTGCCCTGTACATAAATTAAACGCCTTCAAGTAAAACTTTTCATGAGCAATTCAGTAGTGTTCACTTACCAAAAGCTGTTGAAATACATCCCACCACCACCACTACCACTACAATTAAAAGCAGAGCTATTCGTTCCATCAACAAACCTGAATATGACACAAACTAGAGCGAAGGTGTGTGCCGTGAAACACTCAATCCATTTGCACTTGTATTTATGCATTTTATAATCAACTAATCCAAGCACTCCAATCTTCAATAGATTATCAATATCAAGATTTGAAAATGATCCAGATAATTAAAGTAGGTCTTAGCGAAGTGTTCTCCATGTGCAATAAAAATATCCTCAACACAACAGTACAATAGTATCATACAAAAAAACTTGATTTCGAAAAAATATTGATCAGTTTATGATGCAGGTAGGTTTATTTTAATAAAACGATATGGGGAATAAAAGAAGTCAGTGAATTTAGAATTTAGTGGGAAGTAATGCAGAGCTGATGGACGCTGAGATGAGATGAGCGAGTGGGATGAACAAAGAGTGAGAGGCAGTGTGAGCCTAGCGGGGAGGCGTGGAACTCCACATGGCGGTTGCGCTCCAAGTTCAAATCCCACCACCGCATGCCCAACAGCACACTAGCCTCATCGCTGCACCGGACGGAAACTCTCGTCGCTGAGGATTTACATCAAGTAAGTAATTATTTCCCCTTCGACAATTAACTATTCATATTTTAAACTAGTTTTAACTTCATTTGGAAGGGAGGAGTAGAGTTAGGGACATGGGAATGGAGAAATAGGGGATTTGAACGAATTGTAAGCTAATGAAAGTGTGGGATGTTTGTGACTTTCAGATAAGACAAGATGAAGAGGAACCCACAAGTTTCTGTGTCGCGGAGGAAAAATAGGAAGCGTCATTTTAACGCTCCTTCCCACGTGAGGAGGCGTTTGATGTCTGCTCCTTTGTCGAAGGAACTTCGCCTCAAGTACAACGTCCGCTCCATGCCAGTGCGCAAGGATGACGAAGTTCAGGTAAATTGACAAGAGGCAAAAAGACGATATGGTCGAATTTATATTAGTCACTTTCTTGTGTTTGCTATGATGATTCGTTAACCCATTCACTTAGTTAGTTCGCACCCCACCAATGAGAGGTTAGTCGCTTGATGAGTTTTTCAGATAGCGACTCCCCCAATCAATGAGTGTGCGAACGCTTAGTGCCGAGAATTAAGGCTCTGATCGCTTCGCGGAGTTACAAATTTAAGGCGATTGCGTTTAGTATGAAACGTGGAAGTTAATTAGTTATGTATTTTCTGTGCAGGTGATGAGGGGTCACTTCAAAGGCCAACAGGTTGGAAAAGTGACGGCAGTGTACAGAAAGCGATTCTCTTTGTACGTCGACAAGATTGTGAGAGAGAAGGCTAACGGTACTACTGTCCAGGTTCCCGTTCATCCCTCTAAGGTGAATACTATTTCTAAAATTATTAATCTTCTTGCTTCTAAAGTTTCAGTATTTTCAAATGATCAAATGCTAACAACATTCTTGGTTATTCTATAGGTGGTGATCGTTAAGCTAAAGATGGATAAGAACAGGAAGGAAATCATCGACCGAAGAGCTAAGGGAAGATTAGCCAAGTTGGCCGCCACGAAAGGCAAGTACACCGAGGAGACTGCTATGGACACATCTTCCACTGCATAAAGAACATCTCTTTGTGACTAAGCTTTTAAGGTCAAAGGTCGAAAATAAACCATCATTTATACAAGTTCTCCCCGAATTATCCTCTGGTTCTTTCATGCACACTTCCTTTATAACTTCGAGGTGTTTCAAGAAAATTATTTCGAACAATTTTACGCATCTTAAATTATCTGTTTTCGCATATTATCATTTATTGTTATTGCATTAGACTGCGTCTGCATGCTTATCTTCATAACTCTAGTTCGCAAGACATGGTTCATAGTTCATAATCGGATTCATCAATGCACTAAGATGCGTTTCCAGCCCTACTTTCACTTCCGTTCAAGCAACACAATTTTCTGGGTGAACCTCGGGAGCAACGACTTTCCTGATTTTCACTGGCTGGCTGCTTCATTTTCCATTTTCCTCAATTTTTGTCAAAATTGCAAATCGGCGTAGCCCTACAACCCGAGTAAATCGACGCGATTGACATTTTGACATTTCGACTTCAATAGTATATCTGTATTCATTCTCACTGCTATACAATGCAACGATGCATGAAACCGGTGGAACCATAAAATTGACTACAATTTCTGAATATGCAATAAAAGAATATAAATAATATTTCCAGAAGTATGTCAAATGAAACAGGAGAAAGCCCTTAGCGTAGTATATACTATACCATG
>JAQGAD010001337.1:0-20657 GCA_034696625.1 Isotomurus palustris | reverse complement strand
TAATCATTAATCATAATCTAATCGAATAGTTTGCCCTGCCAGGCTTCCTGCTGCCCATACTTAGTTAATCGTATACTTGCAGGACCCCCCAAAAAGTATTGGATACATTAACAACAAGAAATTTATCGATATGTTATTGTAGGAAAAGATCGGAAACGAGAATTTAGGAATTATGACATGCATGCATATTTGCATATAACGAAAGCGTCGATCGCTTTCTTGAAACCCTTCAACACACAAGCCCGCAATACCCCGTGTTAAGCCGCCACACTCAAACCCCAATGCTACACAATAATAAAATAAATTCAAACTGCCTGCTGCAGCTTCCATAATTTTTTCGTTGTGGTTCTGTTGAAATCAAAATCACAGAAAGAGAGTGGTTTCCGACGTGAATAGGGACGGCGACATGTCTCCTACTCCCGATGTAGGTTGTTTGATATGTTCGGATCCCCCTGAGTCTGAAAATCAACACGAGTGTCACCTCCTCTTCGGCGAAAAGACGTACAAGGCAGTGTTGACCAAGATATTCCAGTACCTTTTACTACCGACCCAAGATGTTCCCATGCTGTACTGGATGTGTAGGGACGAGAGATTTTGTGCGCGATGCCTCGAGGTCGTCGAAGAGATAGAAGAGTACCAGTCCAAAATCCAAGCACTTGAATTGGCTCTGCAGCATAAAGTTGAAGCTCTGGGGAAAGTAATTGCGACCAGCAAAAAGTACAATGCCAAAGACTATGAGAGACGGAACCTCCAAAATGCCTCCGAAAAAGCCGCAGAGCTCTGGACCAAGTTTAGATCTCCAATACTTGAGAGTAAGTGTTGATAATGTATAATCTTTATCATAGAATAATTTATAGAAATAATGTATTTTCATTTTCTAAACCCATAGGTTTCAAGGAAGGACTACTCCCGAGCACACCTGTTGAGGCACCGATATCATCTACTTCAATCTCATTGTCCTCATCAAGATCAGCACCAAAGCCGAAATCTGTGCGTCCGTCAGCTTCGAGAGCGAGAAAAGAGGAGTTTGTGTATGAGCCTATCATTGCTCCTTCTCCATCTCCTTCATTTGAAAGTGCACCAAACAATGAAGAAAGCATGGATGACTACGACAATGACGATTTTGATAATGGTAATAGTCAGTCTATGGGTATAAAAGCCTTGTTCATATATTCCTTAAAAAGTCAATTTTAACAGGTAAAGGTATACTAATACATTGAATATATCATTTTGTTACAGGAGATTTCGTAGATCCCGATTCAGACGAGGATTATCAGCCAACTAAGACTAAGCAGGGGACTAAGCGTAAAGGAAGAAGCAAAGCTGTTGAGCCTGATCCTAACAACCCTAATAGTTCATTACATACAAGTACGGGCAGAGCAATAACTGAAGAACAAGCTGCACTAATAAGACCTTTCAGTTTTACTGAAGAAGTCGTAACTAAAACACCGGGACTTCTTGTGTTCCCTTCAGTCCGAGGAAAATTCATGTTCACTTACAAAGACTACGTGTACGTGTACAGAGGAGTCGAAAAATCCAACATAAGCTATCGTTGTTGTCAGCATAATTATGGATGCAAAGCTCGCATTCGAATAAGCTATGATTACACAACCATTCTGAACGAAAATGAAGCTCAACCAGAAAAACACGACCACCCACCTGATCCTGTAAGTTGCGAAAAGAGGTACGCTATGTGGAGAATGCGAAAGGAAGCTCTCCAATCTAAAGACTCTGACGTGAATAACATCGTTGAAGCACGAATTAAAGACCTTCCTCCGGAGTGTATAGATACTCTTCCACAGTTGGAATCCATGAGAAGATGCGTAAAACGATTGAAACACAAGATTCACGGTAAGCCACCGAAAAAACCTCCGCAGTATAAACAGCGAAAACCAAAAGCCACCAGTCGGAAGGCCTGCATCTCTTCTCTCATGTCACAACCTCCTCCCACTGCCACTGCGACTGCCACCGTCACGTCCGGATCTCTTCATTCAGTTACGGATTCCTACATCCATCCTGTGGCCCATCATCTGGACCCACTCCAGTATCATCATATGCTATAGCTGGTTAACCATTCCTCCTTCACGCTTCAGCTGTTGAGTTGAGTCTGAGAGAGAGTCGTCTTATCTGACTTGAAATCCCACGACCTCATACTCATGACCCTTGTGCAGCCCTGCAATACTGAATACGAATACTATTTTTATATTTATAACTATTTGTATGAACGTGTACGGAATGGTGAATATTAATAAAGGGTAAAATACCACTTATAGTTAGAGCATTTCTTTATATTTGTGAAGCATTGTTATCATTATCATTTACTGGTGATATCAATTCATTGACATTTCGACATAGTTGATGACATCACTACTGCAGAGCAGACTGACAGGGAGCCACAGAAATAGATGTTTAGTTGTGTCAACATAGAAAGAGCATGGAACATTTTTAGTCGCCCCATAAGAAACGAGGCAACAGAAAATACAGGTCTTCATACTGTACCATAACATTGTTTTCACCGACACAGTTCTTGGAACTGGAAGACTGGAACCTGGCACAAACAAGCAAGGAAATAATCACAGACAATGAAGGTTACTGGTCTGTGGGTTACGTTACTGGTCTGTGGGAAATAATCAGACCGTTTGGACCTCTTGGAATCGTAGGCTCTTTGAGGTGAGACAAAATTTTATTGCTAATAACTTAATTATTATACTCCTTACAATTGTTTTAAAATAAAACTCAGAAGCTGAATTCTAAAAACTTTAGTTCTCTCGTGTAGAATTGAAGAAGATGAGTCCCACGAGGGATGTGGGCTGCGTGATTTGCGGCGAGGCTCCTGACACCGAAGTGGAACACGAAGGACACTTTCTATTTGGAGAGCGGACCTTCAAAGCCGTTCTTACGAAAATCTTTCATCATCTCCTCATTCCAAACAACGACGCTCAGATTCTGTACTGGATTTGCAGAGATGAACGATTCTGTTCCAGCTGCCTCTCTGTGGTCGAGGAAATTGAAGAGTTTCAGTTGAAAATTCAAGCTCTTGAACTAGCGCTGCAGCATAAAGTCGAAGTGCTAGGCAGTGTGATTGCCAGGAGTTCCAAGTTCAATGACAAGGATTATGAGCGGAGAGCTATGAGAAATGCGTCAGAAAAGGTTGTGGAGCTGTGGAACAAATTCAGAAATCCTGTTCTTCTGAGTAAGCGATTTTCGACGTTTAATGCGTTACTCATTATCTTTATTATTCGAAGTATATGTATAGCATGAACTATTTTTCAGATTACAAAAGGGGTCTGCTTCCTAATCCGAGCGTACCGGTGGCAAAAACAGTTGACACGACTGTTCGACTGAAACGAGGTACCTGTGAATCGAGAGGAGTTGGGAATAAACGGAGCAGAAAGGAATTCCTTATTGACGAAGAAGATGATGAGGTCAATGGGGGAGTAGATGACAATCACCGGTCTATGGGTAAGTTAACGAATGTGACTACAACCGGATAGTTCGGCGTTGTGGAAAGCCAATCTAACTTTCGATGTTTCTTTTGTGCAGGAGATTTTGTAGAGCCAGACGTTTCCTATGATGACGCTGTAAACGACTCTGACGGTGATAACTACGTTCCGGATGATGATGATGACGATGACTCGGCGAATGAAAAGTCGGATAAGTTGGTGCCAAGTTTTGTTGAAAGAGACCCGTCACACGCAGAGTTACCAAATGGAAGTGCTTTGATTACATCGTATGATTGTCCTAAATGCAACTTCAGCTCTCCATTTGATATTTCCGAATGCAAAAACAACGGAATGGCTTGGAGAACGCTTACAAGAGCGAAAGGGATAATGACTCGACATTACGCAAAGACACACTGTCCGGTGCGCGTCGAAGACTTGATCGTCGACACGAATAAGAAGGAATCTTACAACTGCAGTTTATGTTCTGAAAAGATTGTAGTTGAATTCTCTCCGAATTCCTGCCCGAAAAACAGACGGCGAATGTCTCATATACGCCTGTCGCGACATTATTTGAATATTCATGAGATTGTGAAAGAACCTCCACGACCAGCGTGGTTAAAGCCTGAGGGTGACACGCTGGATGGATTATTGGAAGGATTAGATTACTTCAGCTGTCCTTTGGAAATGTGCTCATACGTCTCAAAACTTTCTCAATCCAAAGACAGACGAACAGGACTTCCGAAACTTGCTAATCATTATTTGCGAATGCACGAAATCAAGGGATGGTGTAAGACTGAAAAAGACGGAAAGTATCCCTGTCTCGTGAAAGTAAGCAGCGACAACCAACTATTCAAGTGTCCAAGATGTAAATACTCAGTCGAAGTAAAGCGTACACAGAACGAGAACTCAAATATCAAACGCAAAGCGTATTCAACTTTGCTGGACCATTTCATAAAGCATCTTTACTCACCCCCAAAAGCGAAGTCTGCTATGCAGTGTACATTGTGTGACGATGTTGTTCGATTTCCTAATGATTGGACACCAAAACGACCGGCGGAAGGAGAAAGGAAAATGAGAGGTTTATTAGTAAAACATTACAGAAAAGTGCACCTCACGGATGAAATTCCCCTGTTTGACTATTACGAACGGAAGTCAAGTTCTCTTTCACAGCCTCAGCCAACAAATTCCAATGATTCGGAGTTTTCAGAGAGCGTTTTCTCTGAACCAGTCGCAAGTTTGCAAGATCGGACATCTCCACAGCGTAGTCCTCAGAAGCATGATTTCCCAAGCACAAGTTTTATCCGGGCGTCGTCAGATGAAATTATTTCCAGTATTCCAACTGATCAACACAGTTATTCTATAGCTTACTTAGAATAAATAGTCACTAATAGCAAAACTTTGTATGAGAGAAGCGGTTCATGCTCTTATATTACACGAGAATTGATAAGCGACTAGAAAACAAGAATGCGACTAAGTGTTTGGTTTATTTTTCAGTACTCAATAAAATACACACCGCTGGTTGACGATAAATTAATGATTTAATCTTGACGCAGTGTGTCATATTTAACGAATTTTACGCTCTTTCTCGAATACATCGCGGACTTCTCAACATTCCCACTGGAAGGAGGAATGTAGTCGCTTCGACGAATATTGTCGCTACTGGAACTCCGTCGCCGGTGAAAAATAGCGATGCTCAATATTGTTATGAGCACGATGACAGTGAAAACACCAATAATTATTAACAACACTTCCCAAGATATCTCAAAAGTAGCAGACTGACCATTTTGTTCAGTTGTGCCTTGTTCCTTATTTAGCCCTGAGATTTGTTCGAAATCTGTATTGTTTGTAATTGTCACTTCACGCACTGACGCAGTTGTATTCTGAGCTATTGATTTCTGCATGGTGATCTCAGATGTTTCACGTGTTTTAAATTGTCCCAATGCTTTATTCCCATATCTTACTGCTTATACCCTTAGTCTATTTACACACAAGAGCCGAATCCGGCCTTAAGCTCATTTGTATTCTAACTGCTGTCTGTGTCTGTATGGAAGGACTCACATCGTTACAGTTTACAGCTCAGTTGGCTGAATGTTTTCATTTCTTTCAATACCAAACTCTACCACAGTAAAATGACTCGTTAAGCTCCTTATCACTTCCTCACTTTGAGGTCCAAATATGACTACGATTTCCAACCACAAGAGAAAAATCTAGACTACTAGACTTTGCTTTGATTATCAATTCTCTACTGGCCATTACTATAATAATTCCTTGTTGTTTGATACGTGCATACTGAAGCAAACATTGTCAATGAAACATAATGGTAAATAATTCGAGTAATCTTTGCTGCAGTTGATACTAATTAAGATTGCTTTCGAAATTTTTATTAAATATGACATTGACATCAACTTAATTGTGAAAATGGAAGAAGGAATCGACAAACAAATGGATTAAATAAAAGAAGCAGATACCAGAAACTATACCATTACAAAATACCTTACAACCAATTAGAGGGATATTCGTCTTATGAACTCATCGAACTATCCTAATTATTTCTCATTAATGCGTTCCAAACCGTTTCGGATAACTTTCATGATAGGGTTATCCTTCGATTTCTCCAGTGTACGATCCATTCCTCCCGTACCCAATTCGTAATCCATCGCATCCCATTCGGGGTCTCTGAAACTGAAGACAAATCCAGTGATTCGGGAATCTTCGCACGCGTTAATGATTCCAGTGAGATATTTCTCTGCTCCTCCAACCAGACGTCCCACTCCAAACTCTCCAAGGAAGATCTTGACACCATTCTCCTTAGCCCAAGTCACAGCTCCCTGGAACTTGAACTTGATGAAGTCTTCATTCAATTCATACACCTCGCTTTCTGGTATCCCGTCATAAACAGGTACGGTACACGGGAAAGTGAACCTCCCATTATTTGCGGATCGCTGGCTGTACAGCATCGGCTCGTAAAAGTGGAACGACACAATCAGATTGCTGTCGAGTTGTTTTAGCTTTTGGATTGGAAACGAATGGAGACCAAAAACTCTGCCCCAGAAAGTAGGCTCCACAATAATTGGAGTCCACTGGTCTTCTGTTCTTATAGCTGTGATCAGCTCCTCGTAGCGTGACGTAATTTCCGCACTTTCTGTAGAAGCGTCTGCAATATTCAAAATTAATTAGATCAAACAGTTCAATTAATTATTGATGAATGCTTGTAATGCATTAAATACCTTTAAATACCAACTCTACGTCGATCCAGTGCATCATGTGCTCCTTCTCCAAAAACGGTTCATTGATTAAATCGTATCCCACGACATTCGGGTAACTCCTGAATTCCTGGGCGATCAAACTCCAAGTCCTAGCCGACACAAGTCTCCTCTCAAGAGTGAGAACCACCGAAATGTCGAAAGTCCTCAGCATGTCCACCGTTTTCTTCAAGCTCTCCAGTTCTTCCTCAGGCTCGTTGAGAAATCCACTTAAATCGAATTCAAATTCTTCTTTAACTCCGACAGCTCCAATTCGAACGGAACTTACTCCCATTTCTTTTAAATCGAGAACGTCTTGGCGTGTAAGTCTGCTTGATACGTTGTACCCGAGACAAGGCGATTCCCAAAATGAGGCTTTCGCTTGTCGTAATTCTTCTATTTCTTTTGGACTCAGAGAAGGCTTTGTTTCTTCCCAAACTGGCCATCCTTGTAGCATGTGATGAATGTAAAGTCGTTCCCGAGCATCTTGAACTTCTGGACGGGTATGAAGAGCCAGTCCCACTTCATCGGAGTCATCGGTTCGATTAATTGGAGACACCGATGCATTCTTCGTACAGAGCTTCCTCAGTTTCCTTCCAAATTTACTGCTGAGAACGTAGCTCATCCAATAGTCATCCACAAGATTGAAAGATTCATGTGGCATTTCCAATGACGCGACTTCTCGTAAAGCAGCTTTTGGAATGAGACAAGCGTCGGCATGAACGAAGTGAACTTCTGTTTCCGGAGCATCGTCATCCTTGAATCGCAGACTTTCATAATCTTCCCAGAATTTAGACGGATTTTGCACATCAATCTCATGTTGCAAGAAGATGTGACCTCTAACACACAAAATATCTTTCGGGTGACGAATATGCGCTGAATGGAAGAAGCTCACAAAGTTATCCCCAGGAATGACATCATCGTCGCAAATCAAAAGACAGTCTTTGCTTTTCATCAACGAAGGCATTGCAAACCGCACAGAGCAGAAATGATTTTCGTTGGAGCAAATAAGTTCCAAAGATTTCCTACCTTCAACCGATTGTTCCATAAACATCTGGCAAATTGAATGCACCACTTTACTCCTGGCTTGATTGTTGTTCCAAACGATTATCTGGAAGGATCCTTTGAAGTCCTGGTGGTTCCACAGTGAGTCTAAAATTCTTGGAAGGTGGTGTGTCCTCTTGTAGGAGCAGATGCTGATGGTGACATCATATGGAGCATCAGTGCCGAGTTCCGACTGCTCGCTACACGGAGAAAGTGACCGCATAACAATTCCGCCTTCGAAAGACGAGACGAACCTGTCTACACTAAATATCCCCTTGTCCATGGATTTCAAGTACGCAATGGCATTGGAGATGTTTGGCTCGGTGATGATTCCTTCCAAGTTCCCTTCTCCTGGGTTGTAAAAGAGAGGATAGGACTCACCAAGATATTCAACGCATGACTTCAGTCGTGGAACAGCAATCGGAAGATTCCTTGAGATGCACTCCATCACAATTGTGTTTGCAGCTCCGTCATATTTCAAAGCCAAGAAAATTATAGAATTCTTGAGCAACTCCTCGTATTCTGAAGACTCGAGTCTCTCCACAACTTTAACATTTGCGGGTGCTAGGGATGCTGCAGAAGCTGAGGAATCGTCTCCAGTCAAAAGAACTTTTTGTAAATTGATAGGAACTCGAATATCAAAGAAAAGTTGAAAGTCTCTTGCGAAGCTCCCAATCATAACCAAATCGACAGGCCTTCCTGATTTCCAGTGAGAAATAACCTGAGAATGGCAATCTTCAAATCGCTGTGACACATCGACTGGATACCTCAACGGCTGAATTGGAATGGGTACCTTCAAGTTGGCTCTCAGAAATTTAGCCTGAACTTCTGTCAGTGTGAAAAGGCCTCTGCAGTTTTTCATCATCTTCAAATATTTTCTGGAATTCGAGCACAGCAATCTCAAATCGGGTGTATAGAACAACTCAGGATAATCCACAACCGAATGGATAATTCCAACCCACTCGTTAGTGAGGAACTTGGTGGGCTCATCGCACATCAGTTCTTCGACTGCAGGGAAAAACATAACTGGAGATGACGGATCATGAAACTTCTGTCGCAGTGAAGCAATTGATGAACAGAACAAGTTGTTGTGGTGGTGAGTCCACTCAGGATCACTTTGGAAATTCATTCGCTTCAAAACTGCACACATTTGCTGTGGTTGGTTCCTTTGTCCAGGAGAGAATTTGAAAGCCTTCGCAATTGATAAAGGTTTGGCTACTGCCTCCAGTTCTTTTGCATGCCTCGTCAAGAAGGGAATTGAAGTGTGTGAGAGTCCGTTAAATAGAATCACCGTTTTGTCAGGAATGAAGTAGTCATACATCATATTCCAAATGGACTCCAGTTCCTCGTCCTCCTGAGTGATGTCCAGGTAAACCAACTCTGGTCTGTTATTCTTGAGAACTTCTGGCAATTCTTTGATGTCATAAGGCCATTCTACCGGAATAACTGAGTCTGCGTACTTCTGTGTAAACTTCTTGAAAAGCGGAACGAACGATTGATTTCCTTCCAGCTCAGCTCCATCCAATTCGAACTTTGCATCCATCCACGCTTGCCATCTAAAAGCATCACACGCGAAAACTCTCCCTGCGCCTGCTGCAGCTGCCAAGACACTCGAATGACCAAACCAGCTTCCAACCTCCCACATTGTATTTGGTTGAGTTGTCTTCACAAGCCAAGTCAGCAACTGCAACGTCTCCTTGTCCGTTGTGGTTGGAATCATCTTAGCATCCGCGTTCAGCTCTACCGTCTGCCAAGGTCTGCGAATGGAAAGGGGTTCAAAGTTTACTTGGGATTCAAAATAGTCAATGTACGGTGTCAAGAGTCTCTCGATCTTGAAGACATTATGATCCTCTTGTTCTTTTGCCCAGGCAATGCATCCTTTCATTTCATCCATTGTCTTGAATCTCTCATCCCAACGTTCATGAATCAAAATTTCATCTGCAAGCAGTCCAAGTCGCACAGCAAAGATGTACAAGTTTCCTCTGGAATTTATTTGCTGACCAATTCCCTCGTTGTTGTACGTCTTCAGTGTTACTTTGAAAGACTCTGGTGAGATTTGAACACTCACAGGACATCTCTTCACAGGTGGAAGGACGTCAGGCTGATTCTCCACTCCAAAGAAACTCCTGACACATCCAGAAATGTAGTTGATGTCCTCTTCAGTCAGATTGCTGTGAGTAGGAAGATACATTCCTGTTGTTCCCAATTCTTCCGAGAATTCCAAACGTGGAAAGTCTTTCTGGAAATACGCAGGCTGTAAGTGCAAAGGGAAGAAGAAGTCTCTCGTCTCGATTCCCCTTTCAGCTAGGAAACTCCTCAATGCTGTCCGTTGGGCTTTTGATTGACACTGAAAACCAAAGACCCACGGAGTATCGAATGGTCCACAAGACGGCATCAACTTCAGGTCTGGAATTGCACTCAAAGCTTTTCTAAACTCCACAGCCACCCAGGAACGATGATTCATCACGAAATCCAACTCGTCTAAAGTTCCACAAGCCATTGCAGCCCCAATTCCGTTGATCTTTCCGTTAATCGCAGCCTCAAAATGGAGAAAATGAAAGGCAGGAGTGAAGCCGTGATTCACCAAACTAGCCAGTCTCGGTCCACAAGAAGGTTCCTTCGACAAAACAAACCCTCCGTCTCCTGCGTGAATCATTTTGTTCATGTACAAACTGGCACACGCGAAATGTCCGAAACTTCCAAGCAACTTAGTCTCATTTGAAGTCTTCACCTTCACTCCAACACACTCGCTGATATCTTCGATTAGAATCCACCCTCGTCTTCTGCATTCTCTTTCAATCTTCTCGATTCCGGTGCAAGGAATGCCGTAAGTGTGAGCAACAACGACCGCCTTCGTCTTCTTTGAGGAACACGCTGCAATTTCTGACCACTCTGGATTGTACTCCGACCTTCCAGCAGTATCAGCAAAGACAGGAGTCGCTCGTAAGAACCGCACAGAATTTGGAACTGCAACCATCGTCAAACTGGGAACAATCACTTCATCTCCTTCTACTATTCCAGCACACTGAAGAGCCAAAACTAAAGCAGAGAATCCATTGGAACAAGGCTGAGCAACGGGAACACCGAAGAGCTTCCTCAGTTTGGAGGACATCCGTCGAGGCCAGTAGCCTGCGGATGAGACGCTGCTACCTTCAATGGCATCCATCACATTCTCCTTCAACTGAGAAGGCATAAATGGGGATGCAACTCGATACAGCCATCCTCCTGGAGGTATCTCAGGCTCCATGTCCGGAGCATACGGAGCACACTCCTCAGGCAGATTTAGGTCGAGTTTTTTAAGCGAGAGATGACTCAGAAGCTTCTGCACGTCAATTTTAGCGTCTCTCACAGATGAGGGAAGGTCTTCGTAGTTTGAAACTTTCTTGGAGATGCACGCAGGATTCATTCTTAGAGATGGAGTGTTGAATGAGAAGCTCTCAGATGAACAGCCGAGTTGAGATAAAATTAGTTTCACCTGGTTCGGAGGATCCTTCGCTAAGTCTTCGTACTTCACGAAAATCGGCTTGATGATACAGTCCAACGCTGGAGGCCATTCTAAACCGACTCGAATCCATCCTTCAACTATTTCAGTTTGGTAATCAGAGAACTCTTCAAGCGAGACTTCCACAGATTGAATTGTTGCAGGAGAATTGGTTGCGTCACTTCTGTACCAGACATCTGTTGATCTCGCAATCTTCAGAGAAGCAAAGGTTTCCAGGAGTCCTTCACGCCACAAAATAATGACATGAGTACATCCCACGTGTTTCATCAAGGAAGACAGATTGATTCCGTAGGCTGCGATTTGTTGAGGAAAAACTTTAAATCCAACGAAAGGGTGGCTGTGTTGCTGTAAAACCTTTTCGACGTGGTCGAGAGGACTTCCACCGTTGAGTTGGAACACGTCTTCATTAAGAAGTTCCACTTCGATGAAAATGTCGGGATAGCTATTGAGAAGTTCCCTGAGATAAGTCGACCCCGACCGAGGGTTCGAAATCACGAGAATTCGAGGCATTTTAAGAACGCTTGAGGAACCTTTGTCAGTTGAAGTCTTAAACTTGAGCATTCAAGAATTGTATGAAATTAGAAACAAGTCTTCAAGGTGTATTTATATTCACTAGGTTCATGAATTTCCATGAATTATCATAAGTAACCACAACTGATTTCAGCTGAGTAGGACTTTGTATGCAGTTGAACTCTGATACTGCGAAAGTGTGAGTTGTTATGAAGCCTGAATCGGGTTTTGATTCAATGAAATGAAATCAATGAAGATGAGGCAACTCTGAGCAATCGAGTTTCATTTCAGTGAATAGATTGGTCATTATGATATTATTTACAAGATATGTCAGTGCGGTACTTGCCACAAAACTGATACTACAATTCACTGAATTATAAATCGCTAAAAGTTACTAAGAATGTGTTGCTGTCACCCTACCAGTACAAAGTACACATTAAAAAGGAAGATAAAAGAAAGAACTGAGCCTGGTGCTATTTACCTTGAAATATAAATTGGCTCCACCATGTATCGTCGGAGGATTTCTACAGTCTTATTTCTCCCAAGGGATGATGTAAGAAAGAGATAAGAGATATTATAAGGCAATGTCATTTCGATCATCCTGTGCAATCATGTTGACTCAAAGAGACAGGCACTGCACTTCTGCACTTCCGTGCCTAATGAATATGACATATGTATGTAATCTGATTGCGTAGGGCATATTTACCAAAAGCTATTTATCATTTCAGGTTCTTTTATTTCATCACAGAAAAAGATGCAATATTACAATCGTAGGTTAGGACGAAGATTCAATTATTCACTGTACACACTGAGTCAGCATCACAGAACTGACCGCACCACCCAAGTTACCTTTCGACGTATCCAATGAAGCTGGACTTCCAGAGCTCAGAACACCTGTTGATCTTCCTTCACCGCAGTTGTTATCGAAAAGCGTCACGCAAGTTCCAGGAGAAAGTTTAATACTCATCGTCCTGTCGTTGAATCGTCTGAGGTCATCTGAAATTCGCTTTTTGTATCCATCAGGACTCCAGAAATCCACGCAATCTCCAGGTTTAGACAAACCTGTCAGTGTCAGACTGTCACCTGAAAAGTCATCCATATTAATCTGACGCGGCATTCAAAATCCATTTGACAAATTATTTGTATGTATGCAAACCTTCAAAATGTGGTTTAGAATACACGACAATTCCAGAGTCCAGAGGACACGGAATGATCTCGATTGCAGAGATAATTCCATTCCACGAATGTGTTGACAAGTCCGTTAACACTTCGCTATTTGCTGCAGTCAAGTCCAGGATGCGTCCTTCCGGTTGTTTACAATCCCTTTCGTACAAACGAAGGCATGTGCTGTCAAAAGGAAGCTTAATACTCGTCGTCCTGTCGTTGAGCTGTCTCATGTCATCTGAAATTGGCGTTTTGTATCCCTCAGGACTCCAGAATTCCACGCAATCTCCAGGTTTTGACAGACCTGTCAGTGTCAGACTGTCACCTGGAAAGTAATCCTCGTAACTCAAACGTGGCACTCAAAACGTCAACTGAAAACTTATTCGAAAACTAACCTTCGAAATTTGGTTTAGAATACACGACAATTCCAGAGTCCAGAGGACACGGAATGATCTCAATTGCGGAGACAATTCCATTCCAAGAATGTGTCGAGAAGTCCGTAAACACTTTACTGTTTGCTGCAGTCAAGTCCAGGAAGCGTCCTTCTTTTTGTTTGCAATCCGCTTCGTACAAACGAAGGCATGTTCGTTCAATAGGAAACCTAACACTTGTCACCCTGTCGTTGAACTGTCTCAGGTCATCTGAAATTCGCTTTTTGTATCCTTCTGAACTCCAGAATTCCACGCAATCTCCAGGTTTTGACAGACCTGTCAGTGTGAGACTGTCACCTGAAAAGTAATTCAGGTTAATGTAACTTTGTACTTAAAGCTCCTTTTGAAAACTTGTTTGCATGCAAACCTTCAAAATTTGGTTTAGAATACACGACAATCGACGATATCATTGGACATTGAATGATTTCAATTGCGGAGACAATTCCATTCCACGAATGCGTTGACAAGTCCGTTGCCACTTTACTGTTTGCTGCAGTCAAGTCTAGGATGCGCCCTTCCGTTTGTTTGCAATCCCTTTCGTACAAACGAAGGCATGTTCGTTCAATGGGAAACCTAATACTCGTCGTCCTATCGTTGAATTGTCTCAGGTCATCGGAAATTTGCGTTTTGTATCCCTCAGGACTCCAGAATTCAACGCAATCTCCAGCTTTAAACAAACCTGTCAGTGTCAGACTGTCTCCTGAAACGACGTTAAAGTCATCTATACAAATCTTCCGTGGCTCTCATTGTCATCAAAACTTCATTTTGAAAAGCTGTTTGCATGCAAACCTTCGAAATTTGGTTTAGAATACAGGACTATTGAAGACATCAAAGGACACGGAATGATCTCAATTGCGGAGACAATTCCATTCCACGAATGCGTTGACAAGTCCGTTGCCACTTTACTGTTTGCTGCAGTCAAGTCTAGTATGCGCCCTTCCGTTTGTTTGCAATCCTTTTCGTACAAACGAAGGCACGTGCTGGCGTCCTTTAGCTGAATAGAAGCCGTCTGATCATTGAAATCCCTCAACTCATTAGAGATTATCGTATTGTAGCCATTTGGACTCCAGAACTCTTGGCAGTCTCCTATGGTCCTCAAACCAGTCAGGTCCACCGATTTGCCTGTGCAGTTTAAGAATTTCATGAATATATCGCGTCACCTTGCATAATTAACACCTTAATGAATCTTAAGAATTACCTGAATAATTCTTCTCCCTGTAAACAGTGACTAGTGGTGGAAAAGACAATGTGCATTCGATTCTCTTGACGGCAGATACACCGTCCATTCCTACTGAATCAAAGTTGGAAGCCCACTGGGAATCAGGGAATACGTCTAGCGTCTTCCCCTTTTTGTGCCAGGTGCAATCGTGTTCAAACAATCGTACGCAAACCCCAGCAGAAAGTCGTATGGATTGTCCCCGATTATCGAACGATGTCATGTTCGGTGGTAAGGTCTTCTCAGGATTCCAAAACTCGGCACAGTCTCCCACGTTATTCAGTTGTGCATTGAGAGTGTCTCCTATTTTCCACATCTTAAACGTAATAACTCAAAGAAATGTATTTGTCTCTCTCACGTACCTTGGTAATCTGGCGAAGCGTACAAAGTGAAATCGTTCTCAGGTTTGGGATCAAAAATTGTAGGCTCTTCAGGCTTGGGATCAACAATCGTGGGCTCTTCTGGCCCCTTATCTATTCCAGCATTTTCGGAGCATTCCCACTTACGTTGTTTACAGTTCCATCTGCAAGAATCGGGACAAGATCCGCTCCAATTGCAGTTACGACAACTCCAACTGCAGCCGGACACCTTGCAACCATTACAGCTTTGACATTTTGGGGTAGAAAATGAAGGTGAAATTAGGTTCAGTCCCAGAGATATAAGTCGCTGACAAGTAAAAATCACAATAAGTAAAACAATTAAATTGATTAAAAGATTAATTCACTATCCTACTTCTTCTCCAGACGTGGAATCCAAACTTTGATCCGATGTTTCTGTTGCATATGCAGAAATAAAAAACGCACAAAGAAGAGTAAAAACTTTCATCTTTCGAGATGAGAAGGTGGAAGTCTGGAAGAATAGCATAATGAAATACTTCTCACTTATAAATGACTTGTATGCAGCCAAAAAGTCATTAAACTGTTGTCTACCTTCTTGCAACAATTAGGAGCAACCAGGAAATCCATAATCTTTAGTATGGATAATAACCAGGGATGGGCATATTTATGATTACTTACTATGCATGCAGGCCTCCCTGCATGCTTAATGAAGGAAGCTCATCTGCTTATATTGCAGATGAGATAAATGCCCTCGGTAGATTAGGTACAGCAAGTGCAGAAATAAGGGAACAGAAAGGGACAGCCCTAGACCTAGTCGACGGAGCCCAGCTAACCACCATTAAACTCTCGTTTACCACAAAAGATAGTAGAAACTAGCGGAAAGAGATATTCAGCCATAAAGTTGAGATTTCAGGGATTTAGGTCAAAAGCTCAGTAATTAAGGTTCACTTTATCAACAGATTAAATTATTGATGACGGAAATCCCCTCTGGAGAATTGCATCTGATTTATTCTCAAGCTACAAAAATTATCATTAATAAGTCAGTTTGCACCGGTTTGCTATTTCCACCCAAATCCACCAAAGATGCATGCAGATACAATGCAGGGATGCATTCAACGACTCGTCCAAATCAAATCGTCGGGCAGCAAGAGTAAGATAAAATGGAATTTGTACGAGAATCTCTTTACTATTCAATACTTCACACTCTTTAGTGGACAAGACGACTTGGTTTTGCCTTTTCATCAAAATAAATATTATGCAAACTGCATATGCAAGCTGTCGGCATATCCGCACTTGCTTTTCGAAAGTTTGGGAGTCTTCTATAATCAATGGGTGTGTGTTTTAGATGCCTCATGTATTTATAAAAATAACAATATTTTTAGTCACTTGTGAATCAATGAAATCACAATACAAAATGTCTGTCATTGCTCATTGTTCTAGTGTACCTTATAGCTTCTAAATTGAACAATTGCCCTGTTGCGTTTACTTTCTACTCAAGGTATGTAGCAATTACAGCAGTTTCAAATCGACACTGATTCAAACTGCTAGTGATTCTAGATAGACAGCTATACAACCATCAGCCAAACAGACTCGCATAGATTCATGAAAAGGTTTCGAAATTCAAGTAATTAACTATGAAAGTTTTCGAAGCACTGGGAAATGTTTTTGCAATAGTTTTAGTTAGTTTCTCAGAATCCGTATTCGGTGTTGTATTCTCATTTTGTGCCAATAACCAAAACTTCGTGTTCTCGTCGCAAGCTTGTCCAGGAGGAATCATGTTCAAGTCTCCTGTCACCATAAATGAGACGTGTTACTGCTTTCCATCAGAGTAACTTTCTTAATGTCCAAAACTTACTTTTGAACACTAACAAATTACATCATTAGTTATTTATGTTGTACTTAATTACGTCGTATCCTTACTGACAGTGTGGCCATTTACTCCTCATGTCATTCTGTTCTTGAAGAGCATCGTCCTGTGCTAATTCCCCATTCAGTAACAACCTGCTCAAGATCACCAGGCGTCAGCAATCAAGAAGTTCAACTTCTGATTCCTTTAAATACAAAATCACCTTCCACAAACTACAGTAAATAGGTTCTTTGAAACTGACAACTTGTGGTGTGAAATTAAGAAATTCACTTAGAAATGATTATTTCTCCAGATTATTGCCCGTTCATTCCATCTTCTTGTGAATCGAAGCCTCACAACCAGGCTTTGAAACAGCCATTTTTGCTGCCAAATGACAACGCGGAAGCTGAAGTTGTCATTGAATCTCGCAGTCCAAATTTAAAGCACACAGAGACTATGCAGACTCCAGATTCCACAACCGACGTTACTGGGTCGGTTACCGATGCTAAATACTCAACAACTGATTCATTTACGGAGGTGCACACAGAAACTGAAACTGTCCCGACTCCAGATCCCACAACCGATGTCACTGGATCGGTTTCGGATGCTAGATACCCAACAACTGATTCAACAACGGAGGTTTCCACTGACCAAGCGTCTTTCAAGAAGTTCGACGAGTCTGAGCAAGTCCAATCTTCGATAATAGCAAATTCGATATCTCGGATTTCTGATGAAGATAAAAGTGATGATAAAATATTTTCTACTGAAGATAAACATCCATCGGTTAAACGGAAACTGGAAGCTCCGGATGAACTTCTTTCTTTTGCTGAAATGTTTGCTGAGCAGGACAGTTCATCGTTGGAACGAAAAATGAATATTTATAAGAGAATGCCCGAAGTCGACGACGAGGACGACGATGGCGATGATGACGCCCAATCCGAAGATCAGGATCATTTTCTTCTGCGCGCTCTCGCAGACCAACTTACAGCTGAGATGGTTGAAGGACCCTCGTACAATGCGGAATCAAAGGGAGCGTCACTGCTAAAGGTCACATCAGAAATTTTCAAAGTACTCGCTCCCAGTGACATCATCGACGATGAGACAATTGACGAAGTTTTCCATACTTTTGTTTCAACACATTTATTCGGGAATAGTGACGTCGACGATTCCAACAATTACATTACCGATGAAATGTTTCACCAAATCATGAATGGCTTGTTGCTGTGCCAGAACGTAGAGGAAGGATTCACCGAATATATTTTTGAGTCTGATTCATCTTGTCCTCCTACAGTAAGTCATGGACTCATGAATAATTTATTATTAGACTAAAAGAACAAGAAATTGAAGTATGATGCCAATACAGATCCAGAATTTCGTGAACACGAAAACGAGGAAGGCAATCTCAGTGGACGAGTTACGTGGTAAACTTCCCACTTCCTTTAGCTACGTTCCAGAAGCAGAAAACTTTGTTGTAGGTCTCATGTGGAAAATGGTTGAAGCGATTCATGCAGCGTGTTTCGGTACTTGGATGAATTTTGATGGATCCATCCCCATTTTTTATTGGTCATTTTTGGAACACTTCTTCTTACAAGACGACGTCATTGGTCTTTTGTAATGCTAACTTTTGCACCGAGGAGATTCGAATAGTGGTGTGCATCTCAATTGATAAGTTTATTAATATATTGTCTTTTTTGCAGTGAAAACGAAAGTAGTGGAACTTCAAGATACGAGGGAATTATCGAAGCAGGCAAACCACTTCTAAATATCACATTTAATGTTGATACTCTTGTGGCAGCCATTCACTCAAAGTCTCAGTTTCCAAACTTTTTTCCCAAGCCTACTCTTAAGGAGACAACATCAGAAGGTTTAGAGTCTGAGGAGACATTAGATGTTTCCGACTCCTCCGAGGACAGGTATGCATCAGTCTTATTCAGAATAGTGTAAATAAATATTTCTACTCAATAAGTTGAAGATATTAATAGATGAAATTATGGTAATTTTTAGTACAGATTTGTAAGTTTGATTCCCCTTTATTCTGTTGGTTGACGAACTGCCGGTAAAAAGTTAGAGATTTTACGCAGGATTACCGACAGTAACGAAGATTTCATCAGGATCAAACTTATGCAGAGTTCGAGGCGTAAGAGATATGTTGTCGACTTGGACCTAAAAGCTTTCGAGATTTGGGATGGCCAAGCTTACTGCTTACAGCAACTGGATGTCAACCAACCACCGTCAATCGAAAATACATTTCCACTTCTGCCTCAAGTGTGCCAGTTGCATAATTAATGCTAACCACTTTTATTTCGAACATTTAAAACGGGCTACTTGTGTTTAATTTGCTTCGTTTGAAACCAACTTTCAACATCAGTACTAGTACATAAATAAATTGCAAGTACAAGGTGTTCACAAAATGAAAACTAACGTTGAAATATGCTCTATTCTTTGCAGCTATTGTTTAAGTATTTTACGCTTTCTGATTCTTTCATTTGATTTCTGTAATGTGAAATAAAAGTTTTACTCAAGTTAGACAATTGTTTTTCTTTGTCATGCGTCTTTTCTTACCACTTTTACTGACTGAGTTTGTTTACAAATTAGGGAGATGCAGATTTTTATCTCCTTGTCCTTCCCATACTATGGCCTTCATCTTTATTTCCTCTAGAGCATTCGTCATGTTGTGAGTCTTGGCTATTTGACCCAAAATTCTGTAGTTGTCTTTTGTACAAATCTCGACGAGTTTCCTTTCCAACAGTCTCATCAATTCCTCCATTCTAAGCTAAAATTCAAAAACAAAATTAACAATAACGATATAATCACTTATGTACACAGGGGAAATGTCAATTCAGTTCACCACAGCAGCAGTTGACACCATATTTTCAGGATATTTCTTCCAGTCAGCATCCAATACTCCTCCGTACATGAATTTGAAAACGATCTGAAGCGCTCTGGATAGAATATTAAGGCTGTCATCAAGTTCCATCTTTCCTGCAGTTCCAATGGGTCCCTTAAAGTTTTCCTTGAAGAAAGGAGATCTAGCTGTCAATCAGTGACACACAAATATCATTAAAATCCGTTCATAACTATTCCGTAGGTGACTTGTGTGAATTGAATACCCATCAGCATAAACTTGTGAACTCGAAATGACGTCCCATCCGGATGAACGATTTCCATATCAGAACCCTCACCAGAATCAAAAAGTCTAAGCATATCGCTCGACAATCCTGTGGACATTGTAATTTCTTCGATTGGAGACGATTCATTGTAACTTGGTCCGAATATCTTGAAACTCAAGTGTACATTGAGATGCTCGTTCTCGACTAAAATTCCACTGTACGGATCTTTAAGAACAGCAACAGGGGCCAATCTCGGAAATCCACTTGTTTGTCCTTTCTCGTTCATGTTAACTGGTTTACCACCTGCAACAAAACCAAAAGAGCGAAAGATGAGAACAAAAACCAAAAAGAATTAATTACTCCCAAGGTTTAAATTCTAGTCAGATTTCTCTTTGACTTTATCATACTCGCGTAGAGGAAAGTAGAGCCATCAGGTTTCCGAATTTCCACATCAAAGACGATCATCAAATCTTGATTCTCTGGAACTGCAGTCTCCACAAGTTTTAAAGCTACTCCGAATAATGGGCACCTCGTGTTCTTCTTGTGTAGGAAAGTGATCCTCCACTTCGCAGGCAACCCGACCTGAAATTGCATTCAAATATTTGAGATCCCAGTTTATTTCGAATCGTTTAGTACTTACTCTCATAATGAACGATAAATTGGTTTATAAGTTCTTTTACATTAAGACCCCACACGAAATCGTAAGTAGACTTGCAGTCAGGATTATCATCGTTGGGAGTTTCTTGCATGAAGTTCACTGCAGATCGGAATTCCCAGATTCGAAAGTTCATCTTCATTATATCGAAGTTAG
>JAQGAD010001336.1:0-20663 GCA_034696625.1 Isotomurus palustris | reverse complement strand
TTTTTCTGCTTTGTCTCCCTTTTCTTTTGACCCATTCTTAAACTCTGTTCCACCCCGTGTCCCCATTTATGTCGAAATTCCCTTTTACTTGCAATAAAACATTACCAGCTACTCTCTTATTATTACTATTGCATACCAAAAGCAAACCGATGAGCCTACTTAAAGCTAATTGGTCAATCATGCACAGAAAATGATTATTGCTCATCTCATTAAATAAGCTTCCTGCTCCCTTTTTCTCGTTGGTTTATTCAGTAAGCCTGTCACTGATGGGGAACATTAGCTTAGCCAATTAAATTTTAACCTCAGCACACAGCTCAGGCAGTCCCGGTTCACCGACTTGTTTCAATTCACGTATCGAATATTCGTCTAAAAAGATGATATCATGATATCACCTAAGATATCTTGAATAGTTACGAGGAGAGCCCTAAAAACTCTACCCAGAATAGTTCAACCATCACTTCTAGACTTTCTAGGAGAGAGAGAGAGTTAAGGACTAAGGAGAGAAACATGATCAATATAGAAACCCAAGTTGCCTAATGTGGCAAAACCAGTTCCAGACACACCAATGATTGAATATTTTCAACCTCAAAACTACGACCAAAACAAGATTGCCTATTGTAATGAGCAGCTACCCATTGAAACAACAAGTTCTACGAAGAGTTTTACCGTCATTAACAACGTCTTTGACAACTTTATGGGTACTCAAGAGCCATTAACATGACGAAAAGTTAATTAAGTCGATAATTAAAAATGACTTGTGAGATGGCTTGTGATTGAAAAAGTCTCCTCTCTCTCTTCTTCGCCTTCAGCCAAATAGCCAAAGAAGAATCTCTACGTGAGAGACAAACGCTAATAGAAAACACATCATAATGAATATAAATGCATGTCTCTCACATTCACATCACACACAACCATTCACTCGTTTAATTGATAAGATATGTACTCAACCTTCTTGTTCTACAATTTAAAAGTTTATTCGTACGTAATAAACCTCATTCCGAGCTCTGCTGCTGTTCTTAATGAATTGAGCAAAAACACGAAGCAGTCATCAAAGCAAATTAAATTATTATGTCTCTGTGTGAACCACAGAAGACTCCTATGAGTTCTTACCAAGTTGTGCAGGTTCCTTGACTTGAAATCTCTTCTGGATGTTAAGCAGAAGAGATGAGAAGGCAAGCTGAACTCCATGATTGATGGCTTGGACAATTAAAGCACAAAAGACAACAATCCATCCCCACTGTCCCTCGGGGTAGTAATTTTGCCAGAGCGTTATTGTTTTCTTCACCTCTCCATTAGCCATGTTGACTTGGAGAGAAAGTGCTCCAGTGGCTGTGCCATTAGCACTCGGAATCTTCCCTTCCGTTTCATGGTGACTGTTGCAGTTAATTATGTTTGCAGTGACTACACTTCCTTTAAGTCCAGAGCCACTAGCACTTCCACTTCCAATGCTACTACTCTTGTTATTATTGGAAAGATGATGATGAAGAAGTTGACTGCTTGTAAGACTTATTCCTCCTTGACTGTTACTTCCTCCAGCTCCACTGCCATTTTGACTTGACGACGAATGTATTGGACTGTTGTTATTACTACTTGTACTTGTACTAAAACATTGATCTCCATCCGACTTGGTGTTATTCTTCACAGGGCAATTGCTTTTAGAAGTCCCTCTAAACACGCTGTTCGTGCTGCTACAACTCAAGTTACTCTTCTTATTTGGACTTATGCTACTTGAAGAACTTCCTCCATCGTACCGTTTAGAATGGGGACAATAATCCTTATGTTGAATTGGTGTGGACGAGCGTGAGCTGGTTGCTGGAACTGTGGATGTTGTGGGTGAGACTGTTACTACTTTCTCCCGTTGCTTTCTCTTTCTAGACTCCCGACTTTTCTTACTGAGGAAACTGAATTTATCTTGAATCGGTTGGAATCCACTTGACCCTGGAGGATATTGGAAAGAGTCAGTTTGTACATTAAATAAGATACACATTTATGTTGATACATTATTGTGAAAACACTCGAGATGCTTTCACTTAAAAGGGTTAAAAGGGTTGAGGGAAAGTGGAGGAACAAGTTAATGAGCCATTTTTGTGCGCTCCACGATTCTGCTAAATTACACAGTAGAGTCGGAAGCTTGTATTTTAAGAAAGTTAATGGGAAGTCTGGGGAGTTTAACACAAATCAAGTCTGGATGAAATTCAAACTTCTACTTCGGAGAGTTTCTTAATGTATTCAAAGTAGTTTCATAACAGCTCAAAAGAGAGAGAGAGAGAGGTGGAAATTGACAAGATCCTGTGAAGTAGTTATGTGAGAAGGCGCCTAATGAGCTGAAAGTGTGTTTATTGTCTACACATACAACATAACCTTTTGTTTCATGAAGTTATACGAGGAATTAATTATCCATGAAACAACTAAGAGAGCGAGCGAATATTAGGAGTGAAATTTGCAGTATCGACTTCGACACACACACAACTCCTTTGTTGTAAGGATGATGAATCCCTGTCATAAAATTTAGCGAATAAGTACCTCATGAAATAATGAGACCTCTGGAACTGCTCTTTGAATGGCACTGGTCGTAAAGTGAAGCTGCTTGCGAGCTTCTGTTTTGGTTTTGGTTAACAGCTTTGTATTATTCTATGGACTCAGTGTAGACATTGCAATGCAACACTCTCAGGCAGTCTACATAATAGACCACATCAAAGAGAATATGAGCCGGTATATAAATATCTGTCTGTGCTTGAATGAGCCTGAACAAATAACTGCTACCATCAAGACTGTACGGAGATAGTCGTTGCATGCATGCAAGAAAACAAGCCCAATAGAAATCTGGTGAATAGAGAAAGAAGAGCTCAACGATTCAGGAAGGACGGAAGTCATTTCTTGTTACGGGCATTAATGTCTCCAAACTGGTGTTGCTACACACTACAACAATTGAATCGGAAACTTTCACCAACAGTTTTATGTCTGGCAGTGTTGTTGGTTGTGAAAGTACACAAAACCAGGAAAAGCGTTAAGAGACCTGGATGTGGGTTGTGGGTTGTCATTCACAATTATACGCACAAACGCATGTTACCACAATTATGAATCCTCGCTAAGCTTTCAAAAACAATGTGACTCAAAGAGTAGAATAAATGACTTGCCCCGAGAGATCGTGGAAATCAAAAAAGTTTCGAGATACGGAGGATCGGGAAACCAACTCAAAGACTAAAGACTCAAACCTCTCCATTAAAAGTCATAAAGCCTCGTGCTGTTTTTTCCACAAAGAGACAAGAATGTCTTTTTGCCTGTGTGTGTAGTGTAAGCAAAAAAGACTCTCAGAGTGGAACAGAAACAGAGATATTTTAGAGGAAGGAAACGTGTACATTCCTCCTTGTTGGATAGTTGGATGGTTGGATCACTCAAAGTATTTGGGTTTGGTGAAAAACAGAATGTATTCTAAACACTGAGACTATCACATTTGCCACTGCTGGTGCAGATACGCCCTTAAAACAACAAGTTCTCGGAATCATGTTGGGTGAAAACTTTGTGCATTTATTTTATTTCATTTTATGCTACCCAACCGCCCTCCAGTCTTTCGAGTGTCATAAATGTTACCTAAACTCACGTAAGGCAAACACCGAATTTTTGAGGTAGGAAAAATCACAGCTCTCTCGCTCTCTCGCTCTTCGCCACAGGAAGGAAGTTTTTTGTAGCTGATTTCCTGCTAAAGAAAACTTTTTTAGAATTTTAACCCTTATCATCAAATGTGCATGATGATGGTTCGGAGTTGAGAACTCAATTGAGATTTAGACTGTCTGCATTATAAGAATTCTATACACTACACACCTATAGATATCTCTGAATGTATTACCGCATTACCCAAGGAAGTGTAACCTATTTTGAGCTACGCTATTATTATTGTTACGCTTTCTTTGGTACTCCAATCTTTTGAAGTCTCACTGCGTTTGTAGGAATATCGGAAATTGTTCGACTTCTCTTTGTGACTGTGAGTGGATGATTCCCTGCTTGCTGCATATATTGGAATATCGGAAGGAAAGAATTAGGCTTTCTTTACAAAGGAATTTTATGAACTCGTGTTCTCAGAAGTTACAAAATATGAAAATATTGATTTGTACTTCAAAAGAGAAGCATTTTATTCTGTTACTTCAAGTAGGGATGTTACTGCCTAAGCGCCTTCCAGTTAGGATTATAGGGAGAGGCCTTATTTCAGTTATTTCTATCCTCCAGGCTACCTCAATACCTTCGAGGTTAGGAATGTGAAGCTGGCCATGAGTATATATTTCGTATCGGGTTTGCAGGTCTACTGAACACATGAACTTTGTTTCCACTTGTTTTCAAACTACCTACTCCATTAGATATCGGAAATTTACTACCCACACACTCACACATACATGTGTAATATGCAAATGCATTCCTGTGGAATTGTGGGTTCTGCGGATTAGTTGAACTTCCTGTTCCACGTATTTGTGTACTGTGTTGCAGAGATATTTTATTAGCAGCAAGGAGAAATAATGGGACAGACTGGTGCATTGTCGAACACTTGTTTTCTACATGGATGGATGGGTCTATATAACTATGGATGGCTGGAAGTGAGTGCCTACTTATTTTATGGAATGCAATTAGACCTCGTAGTGATCGTAAACGGTTTCAGGTCATTTAGATTGGAATCCTTTTAGAGTCTCGACTGTGTGAAGACTGGAATGAGGACATAGCAGTTGAATAATCTTGTGCTGTGCAACTTGATTAGTCTTTTGTCGACCAGGAAGGAGAATTGTGAAGACTCACATAGTCTCAGAGGATTTATATCAAGGTATAGGACTACAAGGTATAGAAAGAGTAGGAAGGAAGGAAAGGATTAGAAAAAGTTCATGCAAAACACTCTCTCCAGGGTGTGTAAAGGATTGAAATGAAGATGAAATCTTTTGAGAAGAGGTTGAATTAACATTTATCTGATCTCCTTATCATTTAAACACAAACCTGAAACTTTCTTTTCTTTGGGAGAAGAGGCGAGTAGAGGGGATGCAGGAGTTGTTGAGGAGTCATTGAAATCATCAGTCTTATTATTTTTGGGATTGGGAGAGTTTTGATCATTGGGAAGGTGCTTTGCATGGCTCCTACATCCATTTCCAAGCCATCCGTCGCAAGAAGATGAGCCACAAGTTGTAGGTATTGTAGAATTTTGAGAGTTAGAATTTAGAACAGGAGCTCCATTGGTACTATGAGAAAGTACAGAGGCACACAGTATAGTCGTAGCATCTAACAACCCAATTTTATTGTTTGAACTTTTGCACGTGCAAACGTCTGGCCCATTTTGTTCTAAATGTGGTGAAAACTCTTTGTGGAGGAGGAGATGACTCGTATCATTCCCATTTCCTTCGTATTTGAGAAGGTGTTCCAGTTGATGATGACTAGAGGGATTCTTATTCTTATTCTTCTTCCCTTGATCGGAGTGATGATAAAGGATCACATCTCCACACTCGTTATTAATGCTATTACCATCCCCATTAGTTTTGTTATTATTCGCAGAGTCTTCTTCACCTCCTTCTCGAGGATTGTTGGCATGTAAAATGCTCCCTGCTTCTTCTCCTTCTCCATTACCGCTGAGTTGAACTTCTTCTCCGTTTTCTACAAGAAACTCAAATAATTCGAACGGCCATGTGTGCCTTCGACGAAGTTTTGAATGCAAAATCATCACTTTACACGAATTACTCGGTGTCTACTTCAGTTCTCCCTCAGTTCCTTAGTTTGTACTTGTACGAACATCTTCAATCAATTGCAGGCTTAACTTTGTTCGCAGTTCTCTCATGAACTTTCTACACAACAGCAGAGTCACAGATTGAAAGAAATTAAATCATAACCCTCGTACAACTTTTGAATGTTGAAGGACGAGTTAAAGAGAGAGAGGAGTTTAAAAATTATTTACGCTTTCCCTCGTACTTCTGTAATGTTTTGAAGGATTATGATTTGTTGATGTAGTTCTGTACACAGTTGTGGTGAAACCTCAGTAGTAATTCTCTCTGCTGTCCGGTACAAATAAAATTTACGAATTATACACAATAACACAGTCAAACTTTTTGGCAGCCAAAACAAGCGTAGATATGGACGATGTACGACGCGTGCAGAGTTCGAGTTCATCCAAAGCAATCTTTGGTTTCTCTCCTTGTATCCACTTTGTTATACACTCCACAAATTTCTGGCTGAAGACTCGAAGACTGGGACAGAAAAATGAGGAAACAGTTTTAAGAACTCAGAAGGAATACCAGAAATACAAGAAAAACTTTCTCTTGTTCATAAGTGGGCAGTAAATTCGTCACAGTTTGGAGCTGGGAAGTGAGGTATCTTATATGTGTAGCTTTTGGAGGACAAGCTGAAAGTAAATTCGACAATTCTATTCGACTCAACACACTCCAGAATAACTTTACGGGTGGTTTAAGGCTCCGGCGGTACACTCATAGTAGTCTTATGTTGTACTATTATTAAACACTGGCGATGGTGAAAGTGAAAGTTTGTTGGTCTGAGAAAGAAGGCCGGTCACTGTGTTACGAATATCGGTGAAAGTTGTGAAGAAATAGTTTCTTTTCAGTATTCGTAGACTGGTAGACAGATCACTAGGAATTTTCTTTTTGACGTAGGTAAGTTCAACTGGCTGGAGAAAGTTGGATTGGTCTAGTGATGGAGGTGAACTGATGATACTTTTTGTGTGGTGCGGGGATGTCTACGAGGTCCGGGAATGAGTCCAGGCGACCAGGCAAAAGAGCCAAGCCAATAAAATAGTGAGAGAGTCGAGAGCTGAGAGAAAGATTCATTGAAGGCACCCATTCACTAAACACACTTTGATAGAAAGCCTAAAGAGTCTCATTCGTTTTGCTTGAAAACCATTTAGCCAGGAATTTCACATGAGCCATGGTTTTCTCAAGATTTATGTGAATGACTTTTTAAATAGAGTTTTATGTAGTTTCTCCACAAAAGTAGCGAGAGGACTTCCATTAAGTACTAAAGTATCAATTGGATTCTTCACTTTAACCACTCAAAAAATGGATAAGTGTTAAATTGGAAAGTTAATTGATTCGCGCACGAAGTTTCGAGAATTTAATTCAGTGTACTTTTCCAATGTGACCTTACCTTTTAGCCGTTCAACAGAATTCCCAAGATATTTTGTTGTAGGCAGGTTGAAGGTGTTACGAAAGTAAATTTTCAGGCGTTGGGGGCAATGTGATTCTAAGTGTTCAATCCATTTCGCAACAATAAATAGCTTTGCACTTGACTACTTCCACAAATTAATTGAGTTAATCGGATGAATTTAGGAACTGAACTGGAGTGTGTGGTACGCAAAGACGCAAAACCTACAACAAATTGATTGATTGATGTTTCGAGCATGAAGAATAAACGCTTTGTTGTGGGTACAAATGGATTAAGTCAATTTCTTTAGAGCGAGAGATTCGGAAGATTAGGAGAGGACTAGGCTGCACTCAACAACTCAAATGTTTCTGCGAGAGTCTCTGACTACAAACTGACTAAGCGAAACAAGTCCTGCGAGTCTCTTTTTGTATTCAAGTCAGACAACGTGAGAGAACGGAGAGAGAAGAAGAAGCTGAAAGAACTCGAACAAGTTTCATTTCAGTTGGTGTGAGGTGTGTGAGTGTGTGTGTGTGTGCTTAAGCAGTATTACGAGAATTTGCTAGTTTGCCATGAGAAGGAAGTGTAGAGATGCTTAAGACTGAACGAAGGATTTCAGGACACCGGATAAACAAATCTCTCCCATTCGCACTCTTCCTCTACTTAATGCGATAATTGCATGAGAACAACGAGTAAAGTAAAAGTAATGATGCGGTTCCACTTGTCATATCGATCTTGGTGATCTCTCCTATGCATAACACAGTATGAGATATGCTAATAATCTCTTTACTAACAAGCTGTTTTGACAACCACAGCATTCACAGTGTAGAAAGTAGTCCCTAGTGGTCGTAGTGTCAAAGATGAAATTGAATATTCTTGAGCGTGTCCTTTGCATGTGTGCATTTCATTATTGTCCTCAGTTGTGCCAATGTGCAGTGAATAACTCTGGGGAATTTCATTTACTCCGTGCAATGAAGGATGTTGTCTACCATACCTACTGTTGAGGTAATGAAGGGAAAGTTTCATTTCCAGGTCTCAACTTCCATTCATTCGTCTATACCTTCCGCGTGTTCCGTCTTTGCCCGTCAATAAGGAACCAAGTCCAAAGTTCAAAGTAGGCCTTAGTGTGAAGAGTTATTAAACTACTTTTCTCATAAAGAAACTTACGCCTAAAATAGACTCAGTAAGTTGGAAATAAATAAAAGATAGATGTAGATCTACACATTTTTCCAGATAGAAGACCTAACTCAAGTCTCCTCGTACTTTCTCCTCCGTCTGATTTTATCACATGGCTTGTATTAAGTGCTTTTTACTGTTGATACCTCCACAGACAAAGGCGATGTGTGGAATGAAGTTCATCCGTCTCACCATACACAAGGCTGCAATCCCAAGACAGAAGTATTAAGTGGAGAGCAAAGGCTATTTCACTCGATTGACCTGAGATGATACATCGCATATCCCAGACTCTAGATTGCCTCCCTGCCTTGAGTTACACACACACGGGTGGAAAAGCACCGTCACCTAAAGATATCCCAGTCAATTCTACAGTTGGTTAGGATGCTATAGGATTTGATCCAATATTCATCAAATCTTTTTCTCTATTTCTGATCCAAGATTTACAACTGATGTGAGGTCTGAGAGACTCCACAGGATTAAATGTTATTCCGGAGATTGGTTTTCTCGGGATAAGTCAATCTTGAAGATGTGTGAGAATACTGAATGAAATAAAAAGAGTATTTTATGAGTCCGGGTAGGAGTGGGAGTAAAGACCAGAAGGAAGCTCAGGACGATTCGTCTCCGCCTAGATTTTGTGAAAGTTGTGTGTGGATTGTCCAGGCATGATTAGGACATCAGAGGGCCAGAATGCAGAAAAGGAATGAGAGGGGAGAGTTTTATTTGGGATTTTATGCTTCAGATGAATTCGTGTCTATTCTCCATGAAGCTGCGTGGCATGGTGGCATGACCCTATATGGACTTTCGAAGGGTTTTATCCCAAGACAAGAATCCGTAATCATCATACTTCCGTAAGCAATAAACATAAAAAGTTACTTTGCATACACACGACAGTGTAGAGATCCACAGTAGTCTTGAGAGCCAAGAAGCAACACTCGGGAAAATGAAAAACATGATACACAAGTCTCAAGAACACTTGTACACAGGGGAAGTTGTAAAACATTCATACTCATCTTAATAATTCCCTTATAGGTCAGTTACATGTTGTGAGTGGTGAGAGAGATCAGTTACTTCAACGATCTCTCCAACAACAAGAAGAATATTGTCAAAATAGAGAGAGACGTATCTGGAACACACTCAACAGTGATGCGATTCCTGAGAAAAGTCGGTAGTTGTTCCAAGTTCCAAGATGTGTGTTGCGTATGTTCGTAGAACTATGCTACGTCGACAAAAACTTACACTCTGGGAAATGGTACAAATATATTTCCTTTTGTTCTACTTCCATCCATCTGTCACGTCAAATGACCGTCAATCAAAGGGTAAGACGGTAAGAGTATCCCTAGCCAAGCTAAGTCGTCAGTTAGATATGCGCCCAAGGTCAGAAGGGAGCTTTAGGTCAGGACTGATGCGAACAAAAGATAAGCAGGAAATAGTGTTCCGGACTACTTCCTGACCTGAATGAAACAGGATGGGAATCTTTATCTCCTCAAGACTTGCCTATCTTCTCAAGTGAGGGAGAATTTTGTCAATAAAGATCTCAACAGATTGGGTGTTAGGAAATCTTAAGGAAAGTTATGTTATGGCAGGCCAAAAACTAATCTTCTTGTATGGACCAACTTGACCACTACGAGCGATGCTACCAGAAGACTAGGACCTCTGCTATTACACAGTTTTATGCATAAAAAGATAGAGGTGGTCAGGGGGGTTTCCTACATTTTCCAAGTTATTTTGGTACGGAAAATATCCCTCTGGTCTGATACGAAGGAACGCGAATTGTGTAATAACGTGTATAGGCAGCCTCAGTTCTGCTGCACAGTCTATAAAGACTTCTTCGTGTATCCCATAGCCATAACCTCAGACGAGACTTTCAAGATTCGCGAGAAATGATGATATGACATTTTGCTTGAAGTCTATTCCTTTTCTGCAGTGCCGAGTACGTCTTCCCCATTAATCCACCTCATATTTTCTCTTTTATGTTACTGTTTTGCAAATTAACTCAATCCTCATTGCTGCAATCTGCACTCCTTTCCGAGACATCACTACACAGTGATATTTAATGTTATGGCACGATTACCCGATGACATGGCATCGGCCTAAAGGAGCTTACTTAGCAATCCAATTTATTGCATCGTTTCTTACTTTTAATAAGTTTTCATACAGACTGAAAGATCTCATTCCACATTCCAATAGTAAAAATTACACATCTTTTCAGTTCTCTTGTGATCTCTTCTACTTATATTACACCCTGTCGGATTCTGCTAAGTCAGTGTGTCGCTTACAGACACAAAATACAACCGTTTTCCGCTAAATCGGGTCTTTTTATGTACTTTGCTGCAGGATGTTTCATTTCTCACACAGTTGCTTATCTTTTGGTTTGAGATGAGAAGGATTGACTCAGCCAGACGGGTTTGGTTTGGGCTTAATCTTTGCAATATACTTCAAAGGAGATAATTCGGGTCACGAGGGAAGATATGTGGTTTGCAATATATGATCATTTCCGATTTCGGACGAATGTTACGTTTAAACATTCTGCTTATTGTAGAAATCCAGCACTTTTTGCGCAACATGGTTAGGTAAGCCGTGCCAAGTGTAAATGAAATGCTTGAGATAATTTTAATGTTTTGCATTACAGTAGGTATATTTCGTTTGTGAATGAAAAGGTGAGAAGGATGACTATAAAAATAAAACAAATGACTAAATAAAACAAATTAATACTTGGCGACAAGTACCTTAACACATTAATGCATTGACTCATTAATACTTTCAATTTTGTGAATTTCACTTCTTCTTGGAAAGTTGCTCTTCCCAGTCAGGATAGTAGATTTCTTTCATTCGAAGGCAGTACTCCTTAACATTCTTCATTTCTCCTAATTATAAAACAGAAAATTCTTTAAATTGATGGGTGCAAAAAAATAAAATTCAGTAGATTTATAATGTATAATACCATCGAGGTACTTCGCATAAGGATGAGCCGCAGGAAAACCCCACAAAAACTGAGCGCAAAACCTATAATTGACATATACAACAAAATTATGAATACGCAACTCTCATTTAAAACGAACCTGTAAATAACTAATTAATATAGTCCATGAGTGTAGAATGTTACCCGAATACAGCAGCGTCTTCAACGCATGGGTCATCTCCGAGTAGAAACTTATTATTCCCTAAAATGTCAGAGATACTCTTCATGTCTTGGTAAAACCACTTTTCCACGTCTTCTCGAGAGTGGCGACCCATTCCTTGTTTCCAAGCTGCCCTATTGTACATCCATCCGAGGTACTTCACCATAATCCAAGAATAAGGAACGTTCAATAATTTTTGTACAGTTTCAGGACCCAATCCTTTCCAAACAAAACCCCATAACACAACTTCCCTAGGACCCAAATTAAGTTAAATATTTTAGTATTAATTTATTACTCTGTTCAACAGTGTTGAATTTCTTTGACATACCAAAACATTCGGTCCTCAAGAACAACTCTAGTAGCATTGGCTATAGCGAGTTCCTTAGCCGAGTAATCTTTGTTTCCAATATTTACGTCATACTTTCTGGTATAAAAATGTTTACTTATGCATTTTTCAATAGATGAGATCCGAAATCTTAATCAAAATAAAACGTACTTGGTGAGAAATTCAATACAAAGTTGAGAATCCGCGACATGATGACCATTCAGGGATATCCAAGGTGTCTTCCCTTTCGGTCCGAATGGGTCTCTTGAATCGTACTACCAGTAATAATTAATTAGTATTTTGTTAAAACTAGGTTGGATATTGTAAAATGGTGATAATTAAATGATTAACTGTAAACTACACAGCTCTACCTTGTAAGGAATTTTAGCCATCCGTAGAAATGTAATTAACTTGAGGACAAATGGTGACATGCAGGGAATTGTTTTTGATCTGGGAACCCCATGAATAACAACAAGATCTTTCGGACATTTCGACGCATCCCACCGGTCCCTTTAAACAATCAACGAAATTAAAAGAATTCAATGATGTAATTTTATGAATAGCAGGTTGCATTTTGCATGCAAACTTTTGATTCAAGCTGAAACTGTAGAAAAGACACTCACAGCTTCCGCTGAGCCAGAACAAGTTCGCATACTTTGTATACAACGTAAGATAGTACACAAAGTATCAAGTAAAATGGAACGCACACCATGTCACTTTATTTTTAATCGGTGTGAAATATTCAAACGCAAATAAATATATGTAAATAATCTAGTTGATTTGGTTATTGTTTTAACTTTCAGCTGCTGAGCTCAGTTATGACCTTCAAATTTCAAGGGGTTACCTCACTCTTTCTTCCCGTGTACCATTCTCATCTCAAATATCATTAGTCATCATTCCATACCTTTCCAAGCACTCACCCCGTCAAACCTCGTAAATGACTTTTCATAATTGCTGCTACCAGCCTAAACACTCAAACAGTTCAAAACTACAACTTTCCTTCAATGAATGACTTTCTATCGCGAGTCTCACAATTTACATCGATGACACCCTCCAGGCCGAGTTTTACTGAAAGGTTACAAACAACATGACCACAATCTCACGATGATAACTTTTGTTTTCCTCTTATTTTCCCAGCTATGAATTTACGCTAAGTAATGAGCGTGAAAACGATAAAACTTATCATGACCGATAATCTTTCTCGTGGTAAAAACTTAAGTATGCCGAATACGATTCATGGTTTGATACGGAAGACTCTACACAGTATAAATTCATATGATTTAGAAGTCTTCGTGTTTAGAATCGTGAGGATTAAAAAAGTCGTATATTGATTATAGAAATTCTAAGCAGTAATTAAATGCTTGAGACATGGCGAATGGTTAAAATCCGAACAGGTAATTAATGATAAGGTAATCATGGCTATTGATCACCGTTATAAAGTCAAATGTCACTCGTAGCTCTCATTTATACTTTGTGAATTTCATTATTTCTTGGAAAGTTGCTCCTCCCAGTCAGGATAGTAGATTTCCTTCATTCGAAGGCAGTACTCCTTAACATTCTTCATTTCTCCTTGAAATCATTATTAATAAGCACAAAGTTATCAAAATGCACGAATGCCTAAACAGATCAAAATTAAATAGATTTGGTATTATCAAATACCATCTAGGTACTTCGCATACGGATGAGCTGCAGGAAATCCCCACAAAAATTGAGCGAAAAATCTGCGAGGCACATGCACTTATAAAATTAATACGCAACTATCATACAAGTAAACTTGTCTAAATTTCGTCACTGAATACCCGAATACAGCAGCGTCTTCAACGCATGGCTCATCTCCGAGTAGAAACTTATTATTTCCCAAAATGTCAGAGATAGTCTTCATGTCCTGGTACAACCATTTTTCCACGTCTTCTCGAGAGTGGCGACCCATTCCTTGTGTCCAAGCTGCTCGATTGTACTTCCATCCGATGTACTTTACCACAAACCAAGGAACCTTCATGAATTTCTGTACTGTTTCAGGACCCAATCTTTTCCAAACAAAACCCCATAAGATAACTTCCCTATAACCACAGTATATACGACTTCAGCACTGAATTAATCATCTATTAATTCAGAGATATCGATTTTATGTAAATGGTAGTTTACCAAAACATTCTGTCCTCCACAACAACTCTCGAAGCATTGGCTATAGCGAGTTCCTTAGTCGAGTAATCTTTGTTTCCAATTTTTACGTCATACTTTCTGATACAAGAATGGATTATAATGCAGTCAGTAGGTTTGGAGACTATGACTTAAACTAAACCTACTTGGTAAGGAATTCAACACAAAGTTGAGAATCTGCGACATGATGACCGTTCAAGGATATCCAAGGCGTCTTCCCTTTGGGTCCGTAAGGGTCTGTTGAATCGTACTGTATATGCGTATTATGTATTAGTAGGTTTGTAGTATTTACTATACTTTTTTCTAGAATTGTGATGTATGATCGATTTACTAAAAACTAAAAACTTATACCTTGTAAGGAATTTTAGCCATTCGTAGAAAGGTAATTAACTTCAGAACAAATGGACACCCACAAGGAATAGTTTTTGAGCTGGGAACCCCATGTACAACAACCAAATCTTTTGGACATCTCCTCGCATTCCACCGTTCCCTGAAAATAATTAAAACATGCTTCAAATTATTTCCTTTAGTATTACATTTTGCATGCAAACTTGATTCAAGTTGGAACTGTCATAAAAGACTCACAGCTTTCTCTGAGCCCACACAATTTCGCCTACTTTGTAGGCAACGTAAGCTAGTACACAAAGAATCAAGTAAAATGGAATGCAAACCATGTCAATTGATTTTAAGTCACTTAGATATTAGGTAAAAATTACTATGCAAATCTGAATATTGTTTAAACTTTCAGCTGCTGATTGTAATAAATTGTGACCTTGAAATTTCAAGTTGTTATCTCACTCCTTCTTCCCGTGTTCCAATTCTCATCTCAAACATCATCATTCGATTCCATCATTCCAAACTCTGATCTCCTCAAGATGAGACTTTCTCTGGCTTTCCATGTTTGTTGCTATAAGACTCAGCGATTAAATAACAATAATGACCTCACCTAAGTATGAAATCCCTTGCCTTCACAAAATGACTTTCTAACGTGAGTCTCTCACTTTACACCAAACTAAACCAATGACAGAAAGCTCACCCGCTTGTCGAGCAGCCGAGTTTGACTGAAAGTTTACAAACAATATTTTCATGTGAATTTCATATTAAGTTCTTCGCTTTATTTTACTCACGTCTCAGTTGATCAAAGGTAAAAAATATTGTTTTCTCATAACCTTTCCTCCAGTTTCACCCAAAAGTGCATGAAAACTATTAGAAACTTATCATGAGTGACAATCAGTCTCGTGGTAAAGACAAAACATGCCGCATAGTAATTCAACAGTGTACAAAAGCTACACTGAGGTTTGACACGGAAGACTCTCCTGTCGAAATTCGACATGGTATGGTAGTCTTCACTTGTTTTCTCCAAGGAGCTGAGGAGAGTCATTTAGAAACTATAGGTAAACATCATTTATATTTTATCGTGTGATTTAGATAATAATTCTTTGGTCTGTTTCTGTCAGAACAGTGAAAGGGATACTGAGCGCTAAGCTATGCGAGCCGAAGGACATGGAAGCTTCTGGGGACGGAGGTGGCGGAAGGGACACGGCCCTCAAGGAGAAAGTCGACGTGCTAATCATTCCACAGGCGACATTAGGGGGAAAGCTGAAAGGGAAGAGTGTTCAGTACCACGGACTCGTTAGCAAATCTCTTGGGGAGGAGCTGTTCAAGAAGTTCGTCGACAAAATCAAAGTCGCCGTGACTGATGGGGACACTGATGCGAAGGTTGAAGCTGGAGTTTACGGGGCCAGGCAAATTCTGTCGATGGAGACGAATGGACCTTTCACTCACGTTTTTGAATTCTAATCTGTAATAACCTTTTATAATAAATACTTATGTATTCTCGATCTTCCTAATTAATCGTGTTAGCAATATTGCTGATTTTAGCCAAATAAAGAAATATTTATGCAAAAATAGTTTGACCTGTAGATGTAATCTGATTTTACTTCAATAATCTGGGGTTCACTTTACAAAGACTGACTGATAATGATAATTGACTTAATATTTATAACTTGTTTACAGGGTAGATCGTTCCGAACATGCCTGTGAGGTTTTTAAAACTTTTCGGTGGAAGAGCTGCAGTTGGTACAAGACTGGAAGTTGCAAAGAAATGCTTGTTCTCTTCGATAGCATGGTTAGTTAGATTTTATAGTAAAAACAATTATTTATCTTTCCCGATAACTTCTGTACTCTGTATGTTTGACTGCGATTTCCTTTCATTACAGTGATCTTAGAAGTAGAGACTTGGTGTCATTCGATTCAATGACAACAGATGATATCCAAACTCTTCTATGGGTCGCTTTGGACTTGAAAGGAAAACAGGTACGTTACGAAAGACGAGGAATTTTTTAACTAAACAAGACTGTTCGAAACAGGATTTATATACAAGGGATTATTTATCGATTTGTATAGCCTTCAAAGATTTGTAATGGGTCTAGCGTATTCATGATATCTGATGACCCCATTAGAAGAGTATCATTAAGTCACGCAGCATCTTCTGTAGGAGCTTCTGTAGCATTTGGCGACAGTTTTGGTAACAATGCGGCACAAAAGTTCGACCTGTCTCTTCTTGGAAAGTTCGTGATTATTGAGACTCAAAGCTTACAAAAAACTAAACATGATTATGATGTTGCTTACTCCAATTGAATACCTAGGACCCTAGCATCAACTGCTGATATAGTATTTTTGGATTCACAAAATCTAACTCATGAAGAATCGGAGCTGATCGCTACTGGAAGTACTGTGCCTGTTGTAGCCGTTTCCCATTCTGACCTGCGTCCAGTGATTTGCCTTGCTGAGCTTATGACGCTGTATGAGAAATATCTCTACTTACGGAGACTGACCGTTTCTTACGTAGGACATGAAAATGATCCCACTTTAAATACCTACGCTACTCTGTTACCAAAAGTTGGAATGCACTTGCGATATCTAGCCTCGAATGTAAGATGAGACACAATCACCAAGAAATTAACTAAATGCTGTTAAATCTGTGGAATGCTGATAAAAAATGTATTTTAATTGCTTTAGAACATTAACACAAATATATGGGAGAAAGCAGTCGAACTTTCTAAGCAACACAGCACAGAATTTCAGCAGAAAGATACCCTGGAGGAAGTTGTTAATCGAACTCATGTGCTTTCAACTTGTTCCCAATCTGAGTGGAAATTAGATCTTAAGGTAGATTCATTTTTAATTTTGTAAATGTAGGGAAATATTGTACCGTCCCGACCGACCGTCCATCCGGAACCGTCTCTGTCAATTCTTGATTACTGATTTCGTTGCAGGATGCGAAAGAAATGGATCTTGAGTGGACGTTACTTCACAAGGACATCTATAAAGGCGCTGCAGTTACAGATGACATGTTACGATCAGATCACTGTCTTGTTTGGAATTCTCTTGGAAATCTAACCTGGGTTTTCCAGGTAAGCATTCTGCATTCTTAACCCACTCAAGTTAATGTTCACCTTAAACCTTAAAAGTAATAAGTTATATTTCCAGGCTATAATCGCATCTTTAACAAAAGGGTACAAACCAACCATCACTCGTCCTGGCTTTGAAGGAATTCCGTGATAAATTATGTTAGGATTAATAGCAATACCTTCAAGGTGTCTGTAGCACATTTACACACATTTAGTTTCATCTAGTGACTAGTCATGTAAAAATTATAAAAATCGATTTTATTTAATAAAGTTTGTAGTCATCGAACTGTGTGGCTCACCTTACCCCAGTGAAATCTAAAACACCGGGAAAGTAAAACCGACACTCGTGGTGTGCGCATTTCACGCCGTACACACACAATCATTGCAACTGCATCGTAGCTCTCATTCAAGGAATTGAGATTCAAGTCTGTTTGCATTTGTATCGTTTAAAATACAGAATTTAAACGTCTTCAGTTCAATCGAACTAAAATGGGCAAGCAGTTTTTAAGTAAGTTTTACAAGATGAAGATTACTTATCGATATTATACTTTCTCTCTTTTACAGGTTGACTAACTTAAGTCTTTGTATCCTTTTACTTTACACAGAAAAGAAGTCTAAGCGTGTCACAGCCCGGAAACGTTATAAGATTGAGAAGAAAGTTCGTGAGCACAATCGGAAATTGAAGCGTTTGGATAAGGCGAAAAAACAAACTGGGAAGAAAGGAAAGAAGCTCATTATTGTTCCAGGAGACTGCCCTTTCAAGGCTCAAATATTGGCAGAGGCGACAGCCTTGAAGGAAAACATCTTGAAGGAGAAGGAAACTCGGAAGGAGCAGGCGAAGGCAGATAAGAAGGCTAGGAAGGCATTGTTTAAGGAGACTGGGGTCCTTCCAGGGGGTGGAGTAGCGCCTCACAATCTTGTGAAGAAAAAGGGTGCAAGTGATGCAGGACAGGGGGGAAATACTGCAGAGTCGAAAACCAAGGAGTCCTTCGCGGAGCTGGTCAAGCGAGCTCAAGATAGAGGATACCATTTCGAGAAAATTGAGGAACAGAAAAAGAAATCAGCAGGAGGGGACGTGAGCTTGAAGGCGTTTTACAGAGAATTTCAACAAGTAGGAACAAATTAACTTTTGTAGCATAAAACCATGCCTATTCCGATTTTCAGACCAAAGTATACTAATAATTGGCTTGTAATTTCGTTTTTTGCAATAGGTCGTGAGTGAATCGGATGTAGTAATCCAAGTTTTGGATTCGAGAGATCCGCTGGGAACTAGAAGTTCCGATGCGGAAGAAGCTGTTAAAAGCCAATCGGATAAGAAGTTGTTGATGGTTATGAATAAATGTGATCTGGTTCCGATGGAAAATCTGCAGAAATGGATTGTTTACTTGAAGCAAACGTACGTACAGTTATAATCATGATTATAACTACGACTTCGAGTTATGAGGTAGATTGGTTAATTAATGATTAATTGTGATCTATGATATAGAACGGGATGTGCAGTTGTACCATTTAAAGCGAACACACAAAAGCAGAAGGACCGATTTGGCTCCATTGGAGTTGTGAACACGGATAAAGGATCAATCGACACGAAGAAAAGTGTGGGTGTTTCAGATCTACTTGGTATTTTGGGAAACTGGGCACGAAACAGTGCAGGAGGAATCACAATTGGTGTTATAGGAATGCCTAATGTTGGAAAAAGTTCGCTGATTAATTCTTTGAAGCGTTCAAAAGCGTGCAATGTAGGAGCTAAACCAGGAATCACAAGGCAAGTAGTGTCACAGTTCCAAATTAGTGTTGGTGGTAGTTTAAATCATTCATGCTAATTATTGTATGTCTTTATTTTATAGGACATGCCAAGTCATCAGCTTGGACTCCAAATTAAAGCTTATTGATTCGCCAGGAATATGCTTCTCAAAAGAAACAGGAAATGAATCAATTAGTCTAGAAAAAATCATCGCCCGAGTCCCAAAGGCTACTTTATTGACTCACTATGGAATCTCCGATTTCCAAGATCCAGAAGAATTTTTATGCAACATTGCGATGAAATATGGTATGCTGAAAAAAGGAGGAGTGCCTAATACTGCTGCTTCAGAAAACAAGCTCGTACACGATTGGCATACGTAAGTTTTGATTTTGTAGCGTATTCGGACCGGATAGACTTCTGGATTTTAATCTAATTGAATTCGTGTTTTGTGTGAACTTGAACAGTGGAGCTATTCGATTCTTCACCGAACCACCTGAACTTACTTCCAGCGAGTCATCTGCTACCATTGTTACCTCTTTATCAGAACCTTTTTCGTTAGACAAGTTTGATGCTAACAAGGAGAGTGAAATGGCTGTGGATGATGATGACGATGATGATGATGTTCAAGATGAAGATATGTCTGATGACCCCGTAGAATCTGCACCTCAGCCCACAGGAAGATTAACTCGAAGTGCAGCAAAAAGAGTGTCATTCAATGTAGATTCTAAAGCTACAGAGACTGTGAGGAATCGACGTGACGCTAAAAGACAACGACACCCTGAAGAGGCGATTTCTCCCGAAGGAATGAGACGTTTAGGATTAGCGACTACAAAGAAGACATTAATGAAGAAGATTCAGAAGAACAGGAAAAAAACCGCAAAGAAAGCTGACGAACTATCTGCTGTTGTTGAGAACTTGAAGTTCTAATAAAGTTGAATTTTTATATAATAATAATGTTCGTGCAGAAGTTGTTTTAGAAACTTTCGTTAACTTTATGGAATAAAAAAATCGTGTAAACTTGATTTCAAGTGCCTAGGGGTTTTTTGTGTGAACTCAATAGGTATGTTTGTTTCAATTCAGAAACATTAGGGTTTCACGCTAAGTTCTGAGAGCATTTTAAGCTTCGCGAGCAAGCATGTCCGTTTCAGTGAATCCAGAAGAGGAGGAAAATGCTCCAACTGATGAGGAAGGTAAAAAATGACACAAATCACCGCACCACCCGTGGTCGTTATCGATTAAACAGATTTCCTACAGTCCTGTGTTTGATATTGATCATGAATTAGAGTCGTCAGTAGCCCCTGAAACTGGAGAGGAGGAGGATGAAGATGCATCTGATGAGTATAGTGATGAATACGAGGGCAATGATGAAGACGAAGATCTTGCAGTATTAGATGGTACTATTCGATTCTTTTGTCAAGTAAAGTGAAAGTTGGTTATTACGTAACATTATTATATCTACCCATTTTGCATTAGAAGCTCAAGCGGAGACGTTAGACGAGGAAATGGAAGACGGCGAAGGCGAAGATGACGGGAATTACGGGATAGAGTACGACGCTTATGATGAGTATGTCCAAGATAAAATATGACATTATGTAGCGCAAGGCTGAGAATAA
>JAQGAD010001335.1:0-20671 GCA_034696625.1 Isotomurus palustris | reverse complement strand
TTCATAATAGATCTGGAATATTTGCGTAATACCTACTCAAAGCAGATTGTACCTACGCCAAGAAGCCCAGATAAATGAGTATACATTTACGATTCTGAAAATGTCGATGTCCGTGTCCTTCAAAATATATAATTACACCATTACCAGAAAGCCGAACATATTTAAACATTTACGGATAAATACGACTAGCAATACAAAATCCTCGGATTTAATTTTCAAATGCAAATATTTGACTTTTTTGTACATCCTTAATTGGCCTTTATAATAAACTCAGATCAAAGTTTGATACGTACAAAAAGCCTATAATGTTAGCGTTGCCGCCAGTAATGAGCTCAACTGAAGTCGTTAAAGGGTTAAAAGCTTCAAACAAAATTTTCTCCACTTTACAGAAAGAAACTTTGAAACTATTTTAAGAAACACATTTAATCTCTGTGTTTAAGGCTGATATTGTACTTGCAAATCCAGTTGCTCATTAATCTAAATGGCAATGATGTCTTGAATGGTGTAGGAAAGAAATCAACTCACACCGTTAACAAATTAGGTATGGAGATCTTGAGTCCCACTCCCGGTAGACAGACGTCCGAACGGACGGATTACTGAATTAATCCAATAAGCCCGGTTACCTGGGCTAGAACAGGTTACTTCGAATATGGGAACTTCTTTGAACCGCATGAAGTTCAGATTCAATGCGCATTTGCTTTTAGCCCTTGAAGTTTTATGTATCTCTATTTTATAGCTGATTAACTACACTGATATGGATATAAAGATTCCAGTCAGTAATTAAATAAAATCCTTTAAGAAGTCGCTTAATTTGAAGTCTGAAAACTTGGATAATACTCGCATGTTGAATTCTACGTTAGTATTTCATTGCATGGTATTCTGTGAAAAAATACCATACTTATCAATTTATTACATTTTGCTTACTATTCTGTCTCTGCTAATTTCCATCACTCTTCACTGCTTAAGTGGAAATGTACAAAAAAAAGTGAGAAGATGTTTTTAGAGATTATTTAAACCAGAAATAGAAGGAGAAAGACTAATATTGCTCATTCACAAAGAGTAGGATTGTAGGATTGTGAATACTGCCTATGCAATCTTGATCACATTATTCCTTTTGCGTATGAATCCATTTCGGTCAGTACTGTTTCCACTTAAGTTGCCGTTCGACGCATTAAAATGTTGGCTATCTTTGCTCTTGTGCTAACCACCGTGGCAGTAGTCCTTTTGAACCATTTGAATCTAATGAAAAAACATCAGTGGCTACGACAGTTCCAAGGACCTCGATGGACTTTTCCTATAATAGGAAACGCTCTGGAGTTCGTCGACCATCCCTCAAGTTAGTCTGTGATATCTTAAAATATTTAAATGCACTTAATTTAATGCCGTATTTCAAACACTGCTCTCTTCGCGAAGAATCGTTAGGAAACATCTATTATATTGCTTTTGATTATAATATTTGGAAACTAATTTTCAATGTTAGAAGTTCTACGAGTATAAACTAGTACTATAACTCTTCTGTACAGCTTATTCGAATTCGAATTGCAATTGGACAATTCAAATGATGTGGAAGGACTCGTTGGTTATCCCACGAGCAAGAATAAGTTTATTAATTATTGTTTTAACGTTTTACAGCAGTTTGACTAATCAAGTTACACAATTAAATTATAGATTTCGGGGAAATATACCACCGAAATTTTCTAAAATATGGACCTACTTGGAAAGTGTGGCTACTGGACGAACCTACTTTAATAACTGCAGATCCTGAGTTAGTGAAGGTAACTTGTACACACTATAAAGCATAAATTAACAAAATTTCCGACTGATATTTCATTCACTACCTTTGCATCTACTCGTTCAGATTCTCACAAGAGCACACAAGCATCTCGATAAGCATTTTATATACGACTACGGAGCAAAGATAATACTTGGAGAATATGGATTAATAACCAGTGAAGGTAAGAGACAAAGAGTCATATCAGCAAGCTTAATGAGGAAGTATTTGTTTTAATTCCATGACTTCTTTTTAGGTAAACAATGGAAATTGGATAGGAAATTATTCAATCAGTCGTACAAACTTGAATACCTGGAACTAAGTTTCAATCAATGTGTGAGTGACTGGCCCAAATTAGAGAATGACATCCAAGCTAACATTGGAGTTCCTGTTGAATGCCTGCCTCTATTTCGAAAGTTCTTTCTTCGTGTTATTTTGAAATGTAAGTAGTCATTGCTTATACATCTGACTTTAAAAAGCTTCATCGCTCAATGAGTAACATAATTTGGTTTCCCCTTTTTATGTATTTGTTTCAAAGCTAGAATGTATTAACAAAAATAATCACAGTGCATGTCTCGTGTTATTACTTATACGAGTACAAAAAGGATATGATTATATAAATAACAGTTAGTTGGTTATTTTATTCTAGCTTTCAACTTTAATCCCTCTATGATTACAGAGAAGATGCTATTAGATTTGGGAGACGTATTTGAAAAGTAAGTTCCTACATTTTAGCAGTTGTCACTGCATTAATGGTTCTTTCCACCTTAAAAAGTGTACTGGAACTTGCAAAGCTGCGAATGATGAAACCTTGGACAAGAAATAGCATTTACTGGAAGGTATTTGGATACCAACGTCAACTCGAAAGCATCCATAGACGAATTAGGACATATGTTGACCCAATAGTAATGGTCAAGTAAAAATAACTGAATTCTAAACCGATCAATAATATACTCCAATTATTGTATATTTAGTTTAAGGATTTGGAAAGTCAGTATCGTCTCAATAGGATGACAGGTATGGATGCAAAAAATGAAGGTAAGGTCTATGCAACTTTAACGTAATGCAATAACAAAAACATTCTTAACAATAAGCTAATGCCGAAAGATTTATTGTAGTAATAAATCTCCTTGTATCTACGACACACAGTCGGATTGTAACTTAACTGCTCTATGGTTTTCCAGACGTAAAAACTAACCGATCTCTTGGCGATCTGGTTGGTGATCCGCACCAACCATTCCAATGGAGATATGACCATGCAATGACTATTGTCGGAGCTGTACAGTTTCAATTATTTGTTTTATGTATCATCTTATTATTAAAGACGACTTTGTGTTGTGTTAGGGTACTGATACTTCGGCTGTTGCTACTACAATGACGCTGTTCTTTCTCGCCTTAAACCAAGACTGTCAGAAGAAAGCACAAGATGAAATTGACTTATTGTTCGAAGAGAGGAGAAATGGGGAACTAGTGTTCTCTGATGTGTCAAAGTTTAGATATCTCCGAATGTGCATTAAAGAGACAATGCGATTGCACGCACCCGGAACTCTGATGGGAAGAACCACGTCAGAAGAAATTGTATTAGGTAGTCATGAGCCAAAATTAATCATTAATCATCTTCAAAGATTTAAACGTCTATTTATTCTTTTATAAAAATCAGAAGACGGACGGAAAATTCCGAAGGGAGCTTCAGTGTTTGTTGTTATTCCTGAGTTACACAGGAACCCAGAGACTTTTCCAAATCCAAAGAAGTTCAATCCTGAGAGATTCAATGAAACAAACTCAGTTTCAATTAAGCCGTATACTTACATTCCTTTCTCAGCTGGCCCTAGAAGTTGCATAGGTAAAAATGTATACTTCTAAACCCTGCAGGCCTTTAAAAACATACGTATCAATTAATGTAACATATTCTAAAATGGTTACAGGACAAAAATACTCCGAATGTATTCTGACTAGAGTTCTTGCCCAGATCTTAAGACATTTCTCAGTTAAGACTCATCAGAAAGCTGAAGAGATAAAGATTTTGTTCGAGATTGCTGGAACTCCTTACCCAAACGTCGAGTTAATTTTTGATCGAAGATTATAAAATGCAAACGGACGGACGAGAAATTAAAATTTCTGAATTATTAGCAACCCAGAAAATGAATAATAAAACTGGATTAGTTACGCACTTATACTTTACAAACATCGTTCACTAGTTTCTAATTTCAAACTATGAATGACAATTTCACACGTTGTTCACTTATCTTCTATTATGTTTCAAAACATTGCGCAGTAGAAAAATGGCATTCAGGAGTTGAAGAATTCTACTACTTAACGAAACTTAAACTGCTACCATTAAAGAACAAAAAGTTGCAGTACTGCATGAGTTTAGGAACATATTCTGCCTTAAAATTAGTCTTGAATAATTTTGAAATATGAACTAATTTGAAGGTAAACTGCAAATTCTGCTTCTAACTTACGTAAGAAATCACTACGATTTTACACTTTCTGAAGTTTGGGATTCGTCCCAATACTCGACTTGCCAGATTTCCAGACATCGTATAACTCCTAATTTAGTATTTATTTGACCAATTTGTAACTGAGCTTACAATTTTGTAGCTTCCTTGAGTTAATTAATAACAATAAAAATTCAATTCGAAACTATGCGCATACATGTACCTGTATTCCTGGACTATCACTCAATGCAATTTCCTTCCGCTGGACAAAAATTCAAAATAAAATTTCATTGAATTAAATTGATGAAAATTAGTTTGATAACAACGCACTGTTATGGATAGTGGTTCGTCAAGCATCAATTAAATGCTGGTCTTGATCAGTAAGTACACTGATTTCTTTATCGAATCAGAATTTGTGCTATATGGATTTTGCTACCGTTTACAAAAAGGGCCATAAACACTCCTAATTATATACACTGTGTATAATAGCTTGTGCCGTTATAGTTGCATATGGTCTGCTATTAATTATGCAGAAAAATTTAATTTTTTGTTTCAATCAACAATTTCTTAGTAGAAGAGAGCTTCCTTGTATATCTTTCTAGAACAACCGAGACATGATATTTCTTGTGGAATCTTCAAAAGCAGAATATTCATTCTCATTCCGAAGCCTATTGTTGGCTTTTGTGTGTAAACGTAGCTTGTAGGGAGGAACCATTAGTACTGAGAACAGAAAAATAGCTACGACTGCAGAAATTTCCCATCAGGAATTTCACTTAGGTACACCAGACAATAAAGACGACGTGAAGGATGAAGATACTCGAATCCAGTTTTCGTACTTATTAAAAGTTGAAGAATGAGAATCATTTCTGGCCGATCGAAAAGAGGCGATTATTGAATGTAATGCTGAGTATTTCTCACGATTCTGAATTAATTATGTTCGTGTACGTACGCGTTAAATTTTTGTTTCCAAAACACTGCAATACTAGCTCCTCCGCGCGAATTTTCTAAGTATTGCTCCAATGATGATAATTATCTTCGTGGGATATGGGAGAGCGTAATCAAATAATCGCAAGTTCAGACAGGTAATTAAAGTTTAATAATATATGCTGTTCACTCTGAGTTTCAAGAGATCTGCTGATGTACAATAATCTTCAACCAAAAATAGTGATACTTGGTGGCTGCCCATTAGTCAATGAAAATTAAAAAGAGAATCCACCTATACTAAATAAACTTAATACAGTTAGAACTCCTGGATTTTTGCAGCAATAATTCAATTCAATTTTGACAGAAATTTCTTCAACATGTTGAATTAAAATAATCTGGAAAAATTCTTCCTGCACATATCCCAGCTTTCTTCTAAGAGCCCTGCTTATTTCATAACAAAAGCATGACGCTTGCATGAAGATTTGCACAACGTCTGTAAAATCTCATTGTTCTCCAAGAAGTTTACATGAGGAACCCAAAGATCTATTTGGGTGGCTCTGTGATATTTAAATATATTAGCTCACATTCTTCCGAAGGTTAAACCTACCCTAAATCACCTTAAATTTTCACAATGTGACGATTATTACAAGATGTATCTCCTCGTTGCGTTCTAAAGAAATCGATCTGTTAAACTCCATTCTCTGCCATTCCTTCAATTCCTTTTTCTGGTGCCACTGCATCTCATCCATCAGAAACCCCTTCAACTTTTTCCTTTTTTGATCCCTTTAACTCCTTCTTTAGGGATCCCTGCATTTCCATCTTCATATCCCCTTAAACTATTTCTTCTGAATCCCATTCTAGTACATCCTTTGAAATCTCCGCATCTTATAAACTTCTTATAAACCCCTGACTTAGCCCTGAGGCACTTAGATGTTAGCTTAGGTTGCCTCAGATGATACCTTTCAGTTTGTTGAGCTTACGGAGATGAGGGAGACGTGATGAGTTAGTATGCGGGTTATGCGTGCAGTCAATTAGGTAAAATGGGAACACACGGGAAGGTATGGCAAGACCAATTAACATTGTTAGGTATGGGAGGAAGGTTAAGACCCTATTTTGACCCTTAACAGCCCTGAAGGGATTATCGCAGCCACAAAAATAGATTTAATTATATACTGGTGTGGTTATTGTAGGATGAGTGGCTCGGATAGTTCGGAAGAAGTAACTGATCAAATTCCGATCATCTCGACAATACAGTAGAGAGAGATGAATTCTCCTTTGTTTTACAATTTGAGTTCATATTCCATTCTTCTACAACCCACAAATCTTTATAGTGTTCTTTTCATAATTCTGACATGAAGTACAATTTCTTGGATTTTTATTACACTTTGTATGTAAGATTAATTTGAATCAGGATGAGACATTTATCGACAACATAAAGGCTTATCAAATCGAAAGTATCCCGTACTCGTTTTTTCCAATACATATATAACAATAGAATATTCTCCTTGTACAAAATTAATTCCCCAATCCTAAATAATTACATGAAAAAAACTGTTGAATTTCAGTCTGTTATTTCTCACAATGACTCCCAGCTCTAAATTTTGCTCGGCTTACACAGACATACATTCACGATTATTATGTTGCTTGATGTAATTAAAGTAATTAATGATGTGAAGAGAGGAACTTGTTCGCAACAATTCTGGTAGAAATTACTGATAAAATCAACTCGTACCTGTACATTACTTCTATTGATTTCGAAGCTGGTTACCAAGCGTAGGCTAAGCTGGAATACATTTCCAATCCAGATAGGAGTAAAATCCTGACATCACAGTTCGGGGTTGCGAGGCAGCATGTGAGGACGCACGTATTCTTTGTCGCTTACAACTCGTGTTTTACATCGAGGGTTGTCACGCGGCGTCGTAACCTTGTAAACGCTGTTTCGTAAAGTCGCTTACGACGCTTACAAACTACTACGTGAACGACCCACGGAGCGTGCGTTGTAAACTCATTTCGTAAACTCCGTTGTAAATGCCAATTTCTTGCGTTTTAGTGCATAATTTAATTGTCAATATGCCACGAGCGTCTAAACGGGCAAAACTGGCGAGGTCAATTGTTCAGGATACCTTAGAAGAAGTAGCGTCTGCACAAGCTTGGTCTCCATTTCTCTTGCGAACAAGAACTTTTCTTTCTCCAATGCTGCATTCTTTTCAGCGATAACTTTTTCGCATTCCCACTTGGTCTTGGAGAAATTCAGCTCTTCGTTGTGGATATCAAATCTCGCTTTACACAGGCTCGATAAGGCTTTTGAACCTGAAGAAGCTGATGGTGATCTTGCTCGCTTTTTCCGATTTTGTTTGTGTTTGCTGGTGTCACCAGTTGAATGTGACTCAACCTGATCTTCATCATCAGGTGTGACATTTGCATCATTCACCTGAACTTCAGATTTGTTCTCCATGTCATCAGGCGCATTTCCATCCCTTTCTGAGTCAGCTGGAACTGAAGAATCGATGACAAATGGAGGATGAATGCTGAGCTTCTCTCCATAGATTTCCTCGAGCAGCTCAAACTGAAATCAGCGTTTTAGGAGCCTCTGCAACAAAACGATGGCGTAATTAATCAATCTCTTTTCATTAAATATTAGTATTAGTTGAACTTGGCCTTTACCTTTCATGTATTCCTCCCCGTGTTCAACTTGGACACCTTGACCCGTCTGGCCTCGCCACTGGATAGCAGCCATGTACTTCCTTTTCAAATTTGTAACTTGATTCCTTACTTGTGACGTTGAGCAGTCTTCCAGCTTGACTTTTGTTAACAGGGTACTGTAGAAAGTAGTGGGTTTCTCGATTGTCTTTCCAGACCGTATGACATCGATGAGGTAATTAAGTACCAGCGCACTCTCTCTCGAAGTCCAATCCCGACGAGTTTTGGTCCCGTCAACACACGCCGATGATTTCTTTGTAGCTGGAAGGAGATTTGCAAATCACATAAGACATTAATTATTGAGGTCACACTGATTACAATCATTGGTTTCTTACCCTTACTCATTTTCAAAGGAGTTTGACGCGAAGTGATTTTTCTCTTGGTTTCCGAAGAGTTTACGAATCACAGTTTACAGCAATTAGGAAGGGTCTAGGCTGCGTAAAGTTTGTAAGTGTCGTAACGACGATAATGGCTGAAAATCTGTGTAAACTTCGTAAGTCGTAAGTAAGTAAGTACTCGTGTAGTCTTACCTTCGTCTCTTAAATCAGCTGTCCCAAGCCAACTTCACGACACTCATCCGGGAATCGTTCGGATGAATACTTGCAAGACAACATGTGTGGTGGCCAGGTATCGACATTGATATTGAGCAAACATCAAAAACTTGTGTTGAGTGTGCAGTTCACCATGAGAATCCGTCAAATGCTGCTCTCCATCCATGGTGTTTTCCTAAGCGTCCTTGGCAGAGAATCAACATGGATTTAGCCGGCCCATTCCAGAGTAACATGTGGCTGGTGATAATTGATGCATACTCTAAGTGGCCTGAATTATACCAGTTGCACAATAATTCTACTTCATCCAAAGTCATTTCGTGTGTCCTTGAGACCTTCAGTCGTTTCGGACTTCCAGAAACCATAGTTTCGGATAACGGGACTCAGTTTACGTCCCAAGAGTTCCAAAGTTTCTGTAAGAAGAATGGAGTGAGGCATACCACAAGTAGTGCCTATCATGCACATTCCAATGGGGAAGCTGAGCGTTTCATCCGCACTTTCAAAAATGGAATGAAGAAAAGTGCTCATAATGACTCTAACTTGTCGTTGTGTAATTTTTTGTTAACTTATAGAGTCACACCCCATGCTACAACAGGTGTGTCTCCATCTGAGATGTTGATGAAGCGTAACCTGCGAACATTGTTGGACCTCATACATCCTGATACAAGCGCAAATGTACGTTGCAGTCAGGAAAACCAGGAAGAACAATTCAACGGGAAAAAAGGTGTCCGCGAGTTCTCAGTTGGTCAGTCTGTTTGGGTCCAATCGTTTTCCAAGCCCAAGTCCCAAGTGGTCACTGGGAAGAATCGAGAAACTTGCGGGTCCTGTCTCTTACGATGTTCGTGTTGATGATCGTATTATGAAAAGTTACGTGGACCACATCTTGTCATCTGATGTTCCGGTATTCCAAGAGAATCAAAAACCTGCTCCTGAAGAAGCACCACCAAGTCAAAATAACACCCCGTTCCAATCTCCAGTTGGTGCCAGCCCTAAGTTGTCTCCAATACAAGTACCAGCAGTTCCATTTGTGGACATTACGATGGATGAAGTCGACTTCAATACCTCCGCCAATACTTCGCGTTACGGCCGAAATCGAAAACTCCTGGACGTCTTAAGTACGACCGTTTCAAGTAAGTGGGAAGGAATGATGTGTATTGAAGTCTCACTGTGTGTCATTGAGTTAATCACGTGTGTATCATGTCATGTGGATGAGGAAAGTTCAACTGGTCTAGGGTGTGCGATGGCGTGGTTGTCTGCCCATATTTATTCTCTGTAGTTACTTTAATTCTACAAGGAATTAAACCAATTAGTTGTGTATAAAACTCCTCTCATTGTTGTCCCTCATTCGGTCATTCCGCATACACAACACATTGATTCTACATTGTCTTTTGGCATAAAAAGATTCAATATTATGTCTTGGATCGTTAAGCAAATTGCCACTTACAATGCGACTTTCACTCGTGTTTGGCGACTATCAGAACAAGTTTATAACCAACAAATTCAGCATAAAATAACAAAAAACATGCTGCGAATTTTATCGGCTTATGCTCACGTTCCGTACTATTATGAGCGCTCAAATTTACGCGCTCCACCGCTCGCTCGCTCTATGCTTCTGCGGCTTCACACGCTCCAATCGTTCCGTCCGCCTGCTCCATACATCCCTTTCCTCCGCTCTCTTTTCTCTCTCGCAAACGGCTTTCACCTAGCTCACGCTTTCCAGTCGTGTTTACTTACAGACAGTTAGTAGATTTTTTCAACAAATTATGAAAATAAGGGAATTAGAGGTTCTACGCACAAATGTACGAGCATTGGAACAAGCACCTAAAGGTTATTTATAAAGCAGGAATTATAACTTAAAGCAGTTGTAACATACAGCATTGTTATAGATTGAAGCTGGAACAGAAAGGATTAGGCTGTTTTTACAAATCATCAAGTGATAATCATGAAAACACTCATCAAAGCACAAAAGTTAAAAGCACCAGCTACACCTTATAAACGCACATTTTTCACAGTTCTGGCATTTCATTTTTGAAAGATTGAAGCAGACCTCCCTTACATTCTTGAATTCAGGCTTTTCAGAAACCCCTACACCACTACTGAACCATGAATATTCAATCATTGGTTTAAAAACAGGAGCTTGTAGGAAAAAATGAACTAGTGACTGCAGCTTTAGAATAGAATTTCTTGTCGATAGTGAGTCTCTTTCAAACTCATGAACGTGTAAAATCGCAAATTCATGCAAATGACGAACTAAATATTTTAGTTGGAGATGAAAAATCATGTCCAATGGTTGACATTGATCGGTTGTGCATTCAGGAATAAACTTAACGTTCATCTGGACAAATTAATTCTGAAATATAGGATAGTAAAAACTTCATTTTTCTGTCCACTCCAGTTGTCAATGAGATAGAGAACGGGCCCAGAGATTTTTGGTTTTACGACCTTCTCAAGAAATATATCGACCAGTTGAGTAGAGAGTTTTCCAGATTTGCTGCAGACAACCGTCAAATTAGGGGCAGCAAAAAGATTGGCCTCAACAATCGGTCCAAACTTACCGTTAGTTTCCTGTTTAATCCAAGCAATAGAATTGAAACTTGCGATTTTTAACGGAACAATTCAAAGCAATCTAATAGATATGTTTAAGATTTTGGTCCCCAACCTTCGAATTCAACTGACACATCAGGTTGGACTTATCGTGCAAAAAACGTGGGAATTTTATTGCTAGTGAGATTTAAGTTAAATTAAATGGGAGCAAGCCAATGGTAAAATTCCATTAGATTTATTACACTATACAAAGAAAAAGAGCATCGTAAAATTAAAACAGACTAACTTCTGCGTGTGTTAAAGAAGACGAGTGGTGTTTTCTATAACATAAAAACTCTCCATTTTCCTGCATACGCCTGGAATATTTAATATATTGAATTACATTGTTTCAACGCAGATTAATCTGATGTCTCATTAATTTGACACATATAATTCAGGTTTGTCTCTATAGAAACATTTGTCTTTCTTCCAACACGGTGCAAATCTGTGGTGCAAGAGTTGCACATAAATCATCGACTCCCATCAAATATTTTGTTCAGTTGTTCACTGTTACAATACGTTTCTTAATATTTCTGGAAGTTCCTTTGTTTTGATGCCCAGTAATTTTCACAAATCATTTTTTTGGAATTCTTAAGACTGCTTCTACTCGGTATCAGTCTTGACTCTATTGACTATTAATACAGATTCACTCAAGCAGATATAAATACAAAATAATGCAATTAAGAATGTTCAGTTAATAAGACTTGTAAGCAATGCCAAGACGTGCAAAATATTGAAGTATATTCAGTAATGTTCTCAAGTGATTTATTGTACACTGTGGAACTGCAGCTCAGCCACATTTCATCTAATTCGATTTTTATATTTATTTTGTTTTGACTACAGTCCAGCAAATTCCTTGAGTTCATGATGTACTCGCCCGGAATTTCTACCATATTTGTTCATAATGACGACGGTTTATAGCGGAATAAAAAAGTTAGCAACATGGAATAAAAGATTAGTATCAAAAGCATGTCTGCTCGATGAAATTTTTAGCTAACCATTCCAATGTAAGTGTTTCATTCTGTGCACAATTTTTCATTAAAGGTTTTATTTGCATTTAAATAGAGGGTCACATAGAATTAATGACATGTGCATGACTTTTGTTAAGAGCATATTAATTTTATTTGAAAGCCATTAAATTGAGATGTAATAGTCTGGGATAAACCGGGTGTCAGCAAGAAGTGGAACGATGTAGCTGATTGGAACTTACGTTTCAAATACAAAATTCACCCTAGCTTAATTTTTCTGTCTACTAACTTCCACGAACACATTTCGACAATTCCCATAAAATTCACATAAAAATAACCCACAATAGACCTGCTCGACATGGTGACTTAGCAAGGAAACTTATTACAACGTAAAAACCTACGCCAAGCAGATTCCCGAAGTCCAGATAATTTATTTAGTTTCAAATCAGGAACCTACAGAATCTAGAATCCATAAACAAGCATAAGTGTATATGGATTCCAGAATCTGTAAAGAAATCCGCATAAAGTGTCACTTTGTCCATTCCGGTGCCCAACTGGTCACACGTTCCCTCTACAAACAATAAAATTTGGGAATGCGTTCTTCAGATTGTTTCCTAAATATTCGCAAACTTTGGTGTCGATCCGTCAGGTGGTTCTTGAGAAAAATCGCGAAAAACTAAAACATTCGGACAGACAGTGACAGCCTCCTGAACATCAAACACTGCTTTATGAGCTCCAAAATAGCTGGGCTAAAAGTACAGCTGATCATAAACGAGCAATTTTGTTCAAGGTTCAAGAGGAACCATAAAAAGGAAACAAAAGGAACCCATTGCCGAAACGAGGCAATAAAGCACAACAGTTTTCCATTGAATTGTGTAACCACAATCATTAACATATCGAGGACACTTACTGCAGAGTTTTCAGTGTTTCAATTTCAAATATTCAACGCTGACAGTAAGAAGTCAACCACTACTCCTGGATTAAAACTTTCTATTTTTCAACGGCGTGGAAAAACTGAGTATACACGTTTTGACTGTTGGCACTATCGCGGATCCTCAAAAAAGGTAAAGCTCATTCAAATCACAACGTTATATTTCCACCAGAACTGCTGAAGATGAAATATTAAAGGTCATTTGACAAAGCCGATGTTTTAAATCTTCAGCCGTAAAGACAGCAAATCAGCTCAAATGTTGTCCCGGTTACTGATTTTTTCCGCAATTGCAATTGCCCTGTGTTCAGCTTTGGGTAAGTTATTTATGAACTGTTAAATAACTACTGTTTTTTCAACATTTTTTCCAATGACAGATTTTACCAAATCAGAAAAAATGATTACTTTTTTAAATCATCTATTGTTAATTTGGTAATTAATCCTCTTTTTGTCATTTTCAGGTACAGATCCGACATGTTATCTGAATCCAAAAAAGTGTAAACAAGATGAATGCTGCGTTAATTTTGAACCGAACCCAAGTTGCGTGAGTCTACTAAAGGAAGGAGATACGTGCGCAGTACACCCGATGAAAGCACCTACATTTCACACGAGACACGTGTATGCGTATAGTTGTCCTTGTGCTAAAGGACTGACATGCGTGGAGAGAGATTTCACTGATGGTAGAGGGAATTGCCGAAACCAGTCTGCTAGTTTAAGTCAAGATGGTCCTCAGGTGTGAATTTGGAGCTTTCAATGTTTTAGCAACAGAAATCACTCAATCAACGTTCACTTAGCCCACGTTCCTTCTTTTACTTGGCCCATGGCAATTGTTTATTTTACAATATTATTCGAGACTTTATTCCACTCTGGGCAGCTTACTAAATAAACAAAGCACAGCTGTTTCACCTTATAAATCAATCTTCATTTTTGACATTGTCATTGAAAAATCTTGTGTGGTTGTTAGCATTCCCTTTTTGGACAGGCAAAATGTAGTAATGATCATCTAGTTAATGTATCATTATATTTTACGTAGAACGGTAGAATGTAATAACTTTGTTTGTCATCTCTTTTGAGGCCATCTTTTGCAAGCAAGAATACGCAATATATTTTAAAGTATTCGTCATGCATTGGTAAACCTTACCTAGATTATGGATATCCATTAACGTATTTATGTGCCGAAGAAAGGACAGGAAAGTAATGAGTAAAGATGAAATGAACGAGCCCTCAATTCTAAAAATTACATTGCATTGGAAAAAGTTCTTGGTATCGTTCAGTTTGTTTTAGGTTTTTGCCGCTCAGTATAGTTCTTAAGCTTAACTAGTTCAAATAGTTCAGTTTATCTGCGACAAACTTGAATATATTTCAGTTCATTTCATGTCAGCTGAACTGAAAGCGTCAACTATTTCACACAAAACAATTTTGAATACCACTTGAAATGTATGTATGCCACACACACTTGGCCATATTTGCTAAAAAGACCCCAAAATAACTGAGAAATTCATAAAAAGGTATTGTTATTTACAAATCTTTAAGCATTGTAATTGTAACCGAAAGTTGGGTTTCTGACTCGACTGTTGACGTCAAAACCTAATTTGTAGCTTAATTTTCGAACCACAGTTTAACAATTTCAGTTTCAGTTTAGCTTAGTGGTGAACTATGAATTTCAGTGTGTTTCAAAATGAAAACGGTTCAGTTCAAGAAGTGGATTGAACTGAAATGAACTGAACTGAAATTTCCATTCTATGAACTAAACGACGCCGAGCACTAATTGGAAGTAAACCGTTCACTAGAATATAGAGATTCAAAGCTTATGTAACATATTCCAAGCTTCCAATGGCACAAATGATGAAGTTCCTTTTAGAGAACTGTCGCAAATGGTCTTACGAGTGGTGTTCTGACAACCCGAACTGCAAAACGTTTGCTTTGAGGCCAATATTAACCTGAATATGGAGACCTCAACTTATCAGTGGTCTTCTGAAAATCCTGACATGAAGTATAGTACTTCTGAAGCTGACCTTAATTGTTTTCACTGGACAACCAAAACGAAAGGAAGAAGATATTAATTGCTATATTCGCATGTGTACAAAAGGATCCTGGCACACTTTTGACAGCTACAGAAGCAGAATTTCATGATTGTGGTCAGTTATCTTCCAAAAAGGTAGTTGGGAGTCCTTAAAATGCTCATGCCCAAGGCCCAAACTAATCTAATCAAAATAATGTTATTTGCCAACAAACTAAACAAAGAATTTAGGACTTGTATAATTGGTTTTGGTGACAATTTCCCATTTTTTTACTCAATAAATTCACGAATTTTATGATACCATAAACAAATTCCGTGAATTTTAACTATTTGAATCGCAGATGACACCCGTTGTTGTCTTGGGGAGGCTATGAAAAAACTCAGCTCGTAGCAGAAAATATTCATCACACAAGTGAAAAGCTCTCCTGCAAAGCAGAAAACGAACCCAAATAAGATACTGAAGATCGAAATGAAGATTAGAAAGATGGGGAGCAGTTTGTGGAAGGGGAAAACACGGAAATAAAGAATGAGGTCCCTATATATGAATTTAGTGGCAACAATGACATTTTTCTTCAAATGACGGGTACAAAGAAGACAAAAGAAGAAGAGGAGCGTAGCAGAAGAACCTCTGAAAACGGAGAAGATTCCGCTTCACTCAAAAATCGTTCCGTGTGTAGCACTTCCAAAACTTCCACCAGTTCCGGTACAAAGTCATCCGTGTTCTGAATGTAACTTAACTTTCACCCAAGGATACGACATGTTCCGTCACATTGACGAGGTCCACGAAAATCTCGTCTGAGCTGGGAACAAAATAACTTCGAGTGTACCGAAGTTTTAAAAAATTGCTTAAAGAATTATATTTCCCTAGGTTAAAGAATTGTTTGGCATGTATTTAACGCGTCTCTTAATTTAATACATAATGTCTGCTAAAAAATAGATTCCCGTCTCTAATACATTTTAGCTCCATTGAGTTTTTTGACATCTCTTATTATATTGGGAATGTCTCTTAAAATCATTATCTGTAATTTTAATAATTTGAATGGAAAACATTTGGATTTTTGGCTTCATTGTCTGAATCAAGTAAACTTCGCTATCTCTTTACTACAATTGGGATCAAAGTTGTGTCTTCCTCTAAACTGGGCTCTGTGCAACAGTTATTTCTAATAAAAATGTCTTACTTGGGACAACAACAACAGTTTACTTGGGAAGATATCATTGTTATCAAAGGCAGTGATAGTGAGGATTTGTGTTGTTCTACAAACTCCAGTTCTTTAAAACGTAGAAGATTTCATGACTGGATTAAAGTTGCTTCATTCACAGACCTTCCCAAGGCTACAGAGTTTATAAAAACCCAAACTGAGTTTAGAATCTTTAAAGCTTACGAAACTTCCCAGGGTACCGTTAGAAATTATATGTGTAGAGAAGAGAAATCTTATTCATCAAAATGGAGATTAATTTGTAGTACTCAATCATTAGAAGTACAAGTGGAGATCATCTGCGTTTCAGTGGACTGATCGAAAGCCTGACGTGAAGTTTGGAACCTGTGCTACTGCGGCAAATAGGATCATTTATTTTGTATCAGCCACCGGACAGCCAAAAATTAAAGAGGAAGACGTAACTAGATACCAACGGATGACTCAGCGTTGCTCGTGGAGAAATTTTGACAATTATCAATTGGGAATTAGTCGCTTATGGATGGTAAGCTTCAATAAGGATGACTGGAGGAAATCATTCTGCACTTGTCCATTCTATTTGAAAAAAATGTATGCAAAAATATTGTTGGGATAGCAAGCAATTTAAAACTCTATGACATACGACCTGCAGCTAAAACTGTTCCGTAAGGTACAGAGAGGAAACGTGGAAGACCCACAAAGGCTTCATCGGCTTTAGTTGTTGATCAAAATTAAGTTCTGTTTTTAACCAATATTTGTCTGAAAATAATTGATATGACGTAAAATAAATTGTCTTGTTTGTTAAAAAATCTTAGAGACATTTTCTTATTTAACTTGAGACGGTTCGAAGTGTTCCAGGGGACATTTTGCATTAGAGATACAAAGTAATTAAATGGATACAATTCAAATTAATTCTAGAGACGCGAAAAATATATGCCGAATTGTTTTATGATAAAATAAATCATACATAGTAATCTACATTTGACTCTCAATTAATCAATTGTAATTGTGCTCACATGCAGTTACTCTTATTTTGTATTTTTTCTGTCAGCGCATTTCCATTTCATCATTATTATGTATTTCCAAACTTCGTGACTAATTTTACAATTCATTTATTTTAACTTGGCTTGATTTGATTTCTATTTTAAACTTAGATGTCTTCAAGTCAATTTCTGCCTCCATATATGCCCTTTTTTAATTAATTAATTTATTTATTTATTCCTGAGATTTCCGTAAGAAAGATAAATTACACCACAGATTGTCAAATGTAAGTTGAGTACAAGAAGAAATTCAATATACAATTACGACAGGCAACTTATAGCACTGTCAAAACAACACGAAAGATCACAAGTATTTTCGAAGTCAGGAATCAATTCAAGTTTCTGAAGGGATAATATGTGTTTTAATGCATTTGATTTGAAACATGGATAGGATGAGGACGACTTAACTTTAGACGTTAATTTAAGCCACTCATTAGAAACCAAAAATTTAAAAGATCGAGGAGAGAAATCTGTGTTTTGTACTGGAAGTGAATAGTGGGAGGCAGTACGAGTTGACAAAAGCTTGAAATTGTCGAGAGCAAGATAATCCATAAACGAAACAGGACACGAGTGGTTCATCATTTTGTAACCGAGTTTAAGACATTCAAACTTCAGTATATATTTACTGTTTACCCAGTTCCAATCATCTAAGAGCTCAGGTGAAACAGAGTCGTATTTACCCTTATCTAATATTAACCTCCCACAGGACCGAATTATTTTGTTAATGGAATTCAAATTAGCTTTACTACCATTGAACCAAATAGCAGAGCCATAAAAAAGTTTGGAAATACCAGTGGATGTAATTATACACAGCTTTGCTTCTCGGCTCAGTAACTTACGAAGAGGATACAGGAGACTTAAGCTTTCATGACACTTCTTGCTTACGGTTTCAGGTGATTTGTCGACGACAGCTTATCATCAACATTACAACCAATGATTTTCATTTATTCATATTTCACTATTTCCTTATCGTTCATTCTTAACCTAAAGTATACTTTTGATTTTAATTTGAACAAATTGGCGTTCCCCACTGACAGATTCCTCATGCAGTTAGGGGCAAATAAAAAATTTTCCTGAAAACTCGGAAGTTAATGGTCTTGCAAACAAATATAATCTATATTTTTTGCCTTAATCATTTTTTACGGGAACATCAAGACATTTGCATTCAAAGAACGAAACCTAATTTATTTATATGTCGATTTATTTAGGCAATATCAGGAGACAGTAAAGTGTAATTAAAAAGTTGATTTGATTGATTTGATTTATTTGTGCTAGCTCTCTAAAGGCCAAGCCTATAGAGTTTACTTAGAAATTTTTGAAATAAATAATTGAAACCGTTATTATTAATAATATTAAAATCTACGTATACATAGATGACCTAGATACACACATATATATATATGTATGTGTGTGTATCTACGTATCTACTATTTAGCTTAGCTTTTGAAGTTTAATTTAGGAATTGAATTGAAATAAGGAGTGAAGGAGATAAGGAATAAGTTTAATACATATTTTCACTGTATTTAATGATGTTGGGTTCCTTTACTTCCCATTTATTACAATAAGTTATTTATTATATTATTTTCGAATGCGTTGTTAACAATTGAAGGGGCAAATACCAGTCTTACCTTATAATTCATGTAATATGCCAATATTTTTAATGGACCAAAATTAGGAGCGTTTTCCTTCGTATTGCAAATTGTTTTCATAATGTTTGTAAAATTTATTTTTGCAATACTACATCATAGCGACCGAAATTTCTATGTAATTAACAGATTTTACTTAATTGCAACCAAGGCAAATCAAATGAAACACGATTAAAGTTATATTGAAGGATTCAAGTGTTCCATATACAATTTAATTGAACGAAGTTATTTTAGAGTTTCGTTGATCGATCTTCTGGTGATATTAACGAGGATTAAATATTTTTCATTGTTTGCATTTTCAAGAAATTTTATAGCATTAAACTGTTTACATTCTAGGAATTCTACAAGAATCAAAAAGGCTCCTTACTAATTAAATTACTATATGCTTGGTTGAATGTAACGTTATTCATAAGATACATTTAATTTGTGTATTAGTTAGATGTTAGTGACACTGCACATGACATTGTATTGAGTATAGAAATTTTAAGTGCTTTATGGTATGTTATAAAGCATGCATTTAAAACTAATGAGAGCAAATCACCACAGTAGATATAAAAAATCAAACTAATTGTAGATCTAAGTTGTATTGTAGTTGTAGTTGCATAATTGTACAAATTATACATAAATATACTAAAGCTTTTTCGAAAAAATTTTATGGGAGAAATGTGAAGTTCAGACTATTTGTCTGTAATTGGTTGCCTGCGTTAAGCTCAATGTTGCCTAATTCTTGAACCTCATTACATCTCACACTCTGCTTTTTATACCAATTCATCATAATTTCTACAATGAATACAAAACATGTAATAGTTAGGAGTCCTAAAAACACATCAATTGGAAAACGGATTGTTTCCAATGAAATGGGGTGATAAGTATTATCAGAAGCGTCTTCCACTAGTTGATCATTATTCAATGATATCAAAGAATAAGCCTTTCCATAACCACTGGACACCATATTTTTGATCCTGTTGAAGAATTTGTCATTAGTTTTCCCTGTGGACTCGCAGTGGTTTTTCTTACAATAATATTTTAGCCACGAGAAGAAGATGTTGAACGTACGGTGAAGTTCCCAATAAAAGTACAACCCACTTTGTGTGATTCGCCCGAACAAACTTTGAAACTTGGGATAAATAAAGTTTCGTTCCATCAACCAGAATCGTCTATGTTCAAAAGGATAAATCTCTTCGAGCGTTGTTGCCTCAAAATCTGGAACAAAGTAGTGAAACCTTTTCGAAAATTCTTTCATCTGAGAGACAGTATCCAAAATAGCGAACGTATTCGATGATGTCACATTTTCCCCAAAAATCGAAATGTTGTTTTGCACGAAGAATCGTATTACATCATGCTGTTCGGTTTCTTGATACAATGTTTTCTCTTCCAACATTTTTATCCATCTCGGAAGAGTGAAGTTCGAAGACAAACTTGAGCTCTTTAAATCAGAAATCAAAAACTTCTTCGTCGGTGAACCCCCTGCATTATTTACAAACAACTGTCCTGCCAATATTTCGAACATAGGCATATCAGCTTCGAGAATTTCTTCGAGTGACATGGGGACCGATGGTGGTTGTGTTTCAATCAGATAAGAGAAAATATTTCCTTGGTAATACAGACCTAATATAAAACACTGGGCCAGCCACGGAAAAAAAATGCACATATTTTTAACACTTGACTTTCTAAAAATACTTTCTGCGTAGTGAGAATTCGACTGACCAAGGATTGAAGTAAAAAGCCAAACAGCAACTTGACCAAACTGGGTTTTTGGTACAGACAAATTAAACCACAAAACTAACGTTACCGTGGTTATCGCAAGACAAAGCCAAATAAAAAAATCAAATGGCTTAAATAGCACTGTAAAATTTACTCTTATTTTTTTACTGAAAACGACAGTCACAATATCGTCAATCCTTTGTGCGTGAGGAATAAACTCGACGTTTTT